>SZWC01009220.1:22853-35134 GCA_023375785.1 Penium margaritaceum | reverse complement strand
TCTGCCTGCGTCCTCCTCCTTTCCACCGCCACCCGCCTCCCTCCGCCTCCCTCCTTTTCCGCTCCACCCTCCGCCTCCCCTCCGCCTCCCTCCACCTGCCTCCGCCTCCCTCCACCTGCCTTGGCCTCCCTCCACCTGCCTCGGCCTCCCTCCACCTGCCTCGGCCTCCCTCCACCTGCCTCGGCCTCCCTCCACCTCCCTCTGCCTCGCCTCCTCCTGCCACACCGCTCGCACGCACACACGCACGCACACACGCACGCACGCACGCACGCACGCACGCACACACGCACGCACGTACGCACGCATGCACGCACGCACGTACGCACGCACGCGCGCACCCCCGCAGGCACGCATGCACGCGCGCCCGCAGGCACGAACATACGCACGTACACGATACACGCAGACACGGATGCCGCTGCCGCCGCCGCCGCCACAATTGCTGTTGCTGCTGTTGCTTCTCCTGCTCATGCTGCCGCTGCTATCAGTGGTGTGGCCGATGTTTCAGGGTCAAATGAATCCAAAGGAAGAGTGACGCTCGGTGATGGCCGCTCTCGCCACCCCCCCCCCCCCCCCCGCGCCGCCAACGGATTCCACCACCGACACCCGGACACGAGCCCGAATCGCGGTCACGTAGTCGGCAAAGCCGGGCCTGCTACTTGCTTTTTGTTCTTTTCTTTTCAATCCTTCATTGACAGTCTGAAAATTTCACGCAACACGCAGAAATACAGACAATCGCGTTTTGGACTAGCGAACCTAAAACATGTGGTTTTTACTTTCGAACTCTAGATTCAGGGACCGCGTCTACGCGAATGCCTCTGACAACGAGCCATGAGGTCATGACTCACGCCTCATGACAGTGACGCAGAACACGGTCAGGAGTAATTAGTGCCTGAACATAGAAGCTTGGAGAAGTTGGGCTCACAACAACTGCAAGTTTTTTCGCCCACACGAGCTCCGACGGTTCTCAGATCCTTCACCATTTGAACCCGACTCTCTTGATCACAATGCTCAACATGATATCATGGAGTAATAATAAGTTCGACATGATTTATTTTTAATATAATTCAAACCTATAGTCTAATTAAATATTTACCATTATTATTCTCTTAAAAAATACCAACCACCATGTACCAAATAAGAGAAAGGTCCACAGTGTATGATATTTTGAATCCGTCCACTTTTTCAATCAACATCAGGCCATGATAACACTTTAAAAATCGTTGTTATGATACCTTCATCACAACTAGTATGTTTTCTTAAATCTAACCGAACGAAAAGTGGACTATCTTGATTTATTGAAGATGATTCTTTTCATTCACAAACATTTTCATCAAAGCACACATGCATATTAACTCACATTTACGTGTGTTGATATTTGTGCACATATTTGAGGATTAGCTTGCTTATACCGTACTCATCGTTGATTTCGTGGCCCAAAAACTACCCATGATGCCGTTTATATTTGTTACGCTTTGTATTCATTTTCCTCGTGTCAATAACAACCGATCTGGAGCATATGATATCATTTATTTCAAACTTACCCTCATTATTTTTCATGAGAGATGAGAGTAGATCGATATTGCAATCGCTCTGGAAATCGACAAGCCATGTTTGTGATATTCCTCGCCAAACCGAGGAACATCAGCCACATGCGAAGCACCGCCGCCGAGTGCAAAATCACGGAACACCCAAAACACCACACAAAACTTTTCACATGTACCAAACGTGACATTTTTCCACTTCCCCTCTTACATTTACTCATGACCAATCAATCCAGTAATAATATTGTCTTTCAAAGAACCGCTCTAAAATAAACTATAACAACCACATACATGAAAGTTTATGAAAAAATAAACGTATATCTGCCTAATTTTGTAGCATAATGAAAAAATTAAAATTCTAAAAAAACACCTTGTTTCCCGTTCCACAATGGTTGAAAACTAGCTGCAATTTGGGTTCGGAAGGGGAAAAAAGGCCCGGTATGGAGGTTCAACTGTAGATATCTCAGAAGTGCACCGGTTTGGTTGGTCAATTGCCAACACCGTGCGTGAGGTCGTTGTCCGTCGTGGTCAACGTGCTCACACACCACAGCACAAAGTTTTTACCTAGAAAAAACAGCCACGGCGAAGATTCTAACGTGCTCCACTCGAATTAGCATGAAGTTTTCTGTTTCACCACCATTCCAAAATTACACGTAATATTGTGAGTCACCTCCTAAACGAAAAGAACTCATGAAGCAATGTGAGACATTGATAGCCTCAGAGGCCATAAGGAAGAATGCAATATTTCACCACTTGGCGGTTGATGACCTCACAATGTATGAGGAAGATCAGAGCAAGGGAGCGGCGGAGGATGGTGGCGCAAAGTTGGTACGTAATATAGGGAATGAGGAAGAAGGAGACGAGGAAGATAACGGTAGGATGGATGACAATGTTGATGATGATCTCTTTCACAAGCACAGGTGGTCTTAACGGGAGGAAGAAGAGGAGCGGTATTGAAGAGGGTGATCAATATTGGAAGTGGCTGGGGAGAGGATGGCAATTACACTTGTTTCCGCCCATTGGGACCTTGTCTGCAAGTTGCTAGAGAAAAGCATAGTCTTCTCATCCCTACATGTGTCACTGGCTGGACTCTTCACTGCTTCAGAACTACAAGTACAACGTCGCAAGAGATGTTCTTCTTTGTCTTAAGCTCTCATGTATAAAGTACCATGGGTGGAGAAAATTGATGTCAATGTAGCATACCATAGCAAAAAGGGTGAGATAGCCCAAATACCCTACAAAATTCAAGTGTGCCCATGATATCCCCACCATGCGGAAGAATAACCATCTGACCACCCTGTTTTCCATACTAGATCGCGACATGTGACACAGACCGAGCATGAAATAATGTGCAATGGGACATTCGGCCAATCGACGGTCAACGACGAAAGTCACTAGTTGAAGGCACCGAACGCCACTGATTTGCTTGGTCACACTCGTGTCATTCGTGAGTGGGCCCTAACGCATCAACGGCATATGTTGCTTGCGATCAACGACTTTTATCGCTGACCGTCGATGCGCTAGGACCCACTTAAATAATGCATAAGGGGACCTCGTCGCATCAACGACCTGGGTTGCATATGTTGAGTGACTTTCATCATTGGTCGTCGATTTGCCAGATCCCCTCTCATGTGAGAGCTCTGAAATCAGACAATCCTAGGAAGAAAAAAGGACCAGCTTGCAGAGTTGGAGTGTCAAAACGGCAAGATTAACAATGAAACCCAGTGAAGAGCCCAACACATACTTAACGTCCATGTTTTTTTCCTAGCTAGGCCCTACTATCTCGGACCCACTATGAGTAGGTAGCCATGAATGCTATGCAAGCAAGTAAGCAAGCAAGTCGTGAGCGACGGGACGAGCCATGGATCGGGGGAAAAACTCAAACTAGAAGTTGAGTGAAAGGAACAAGTAACAAGTCAGAGAGGTGGTGAGAGCCAGTTGACCGGGCCACCCACGCGAGGCACTCGTCGTGGGGCCCGGCCGCCACCCAGGGATCGAACCCGACCCTGGAGCGAGCGGGCTCCAGGCGGTTTCTCACACGCCGGCACAAACCGGTCGTGTGGTCCCGAGGGATCAGCAACCCGGTTCACCACTCTAGGAGCATGCTAGTATTCAGTCAACTAACAGGCATGCAATCCTACAAATTGTATCCCCCATTTTGGCACATGAAGTTGTTACTAAACTGAGACTTATGACAAGGCTGGTGCTGAAGCCACCACTTGGAAGCTTGATGGAGGCATCACCACTGTGCACGTCATGTTGTATCACAGTCTTGCACCAGGGAGTCTTAGTCCAGTTCAATTACCTGCAGTGGTGAGGTGTGTGCATGCATGGAGACAAGAGGGCACTTGCGTGTGTTTGTGACAACAACCAAAACTCCCCCATGACCCACAGACGAACAGGCCATACACACACAGAACACGGAACGAGGGGAACATCACAGGATTCACATCAACCAGGGGCATCACGAGAGCGCAGCAAGCCAACTGCATGCACGGCCGCTTTGAACATTCCACTGCTGAGCGCTTTGGTGAGAAAGTCTGCACGCTGTTGACGAGTGTCGACCCAGACAACCTGGACTTCCCCAGCCGCAATGCGCACGCGTACGAAGTGATGCTCAATGTTGATGTGCTTAGTGCGAGAGTGATGCATGCCATCGTGCTCAGCAATCGCCTTTGCACTCTGGTTGTCACAGCGCAGGGTGATGCAATGAATGGGAACACGCAACTGCTGCAACAGGCGGGACAACCAAACACTCTCACACGTACCTGCACCCAGTGCCACGTACTCTGCTTCACTGGAGCTTCTGGCAACACAACCCTGTTTCCCACTCTTCCAGGAGACAGCAGTCCCTCCGATGAGAAAGATGTAACCAGTGCGGCTGCGAGCATCTGTGTCATGTGCCAAGTCACTGTCTGTGTAGCCGTCAACGACTACTGAGGGCTGAGCACGGTAGCAAAGTCCTACGCGTGCAGTGGACAACGCGTAGCGGACGACGCGCAGTGCGGCCTCGAGATGCTTTTGTCGAGGCTGCTGAGAGAACTGGGCAAGGAAATTGACCACAAAGGCCACGTCCGCCCTAGTGGTGGTGGCGAGGTACATGAGAGAGCCGACTACACTGAGGTAGTCGGTGACGTCGACAGACTCCCCCAGCTGCGCTGAGCTCAGTGACTTCAGCAGACGCTGACCTGCTGGGGTCATCGGTGTGGATGCGGTGGGGATGTCTGCAAGCAAGGGGGCAAAACGCTCCCCCAGTGTGCGTATGTACGCAGCCTGGTGCACATGCAGGGTGCGACGCTGACGATCACGCTCAAGCTCCACCCCCAAAAACACCCGTGCAGGACCTAGATCCTTCATCTTGTACACAGATTGCAGCAGGTCTTTCACTGACTGGACAGCTGCTGGGCTGGGTGAGGCAATGAGCAGGTCATCAACATAGACCAACACCACCACAAACGGCTCTGAGGGGGCGCTCAAGAAGAGCGCTGGATCAACCGTGCTGCGACGGTAACCTCCACGCTCGAGAGTCGAGGAGATCTCCATGTTCCAACACCTCGGCGACTGCTTGAGCCCATACAGGGCTTTGCGCAGTCGCCAGACCTTGCTCGTGCCATCGATGAAGCCCGGGGGCTGGATCATGTAGATTTCTTCATGGAGCTTCCCGTGCAGGAAGGCGTTGTTGACATCCATCTGCTCTAGTTCCCAGTCGTGCTGGGCGACGAGACTCAAGAGTGCTCGAGCAGTGGTATATCTCCCGACCGGTGCGAAGGTCTCATCAAAGTCAACGTCGGGAATCTGGGAGAACCCCTTTGCTGTGAGGCGTGCCTTGTACCGGTCGAGAGTTCCATCGGGCTTCAGCTTACGCCGAAGGACCCATCTCGCGGAGACTGCCTTGCGACCTGCAGGTAGATCCACGAGCTCAAAGAATCCATGGTCTTGGAGGGCTGTGAGCTCCTCCTGCATGGCCTTCTCCCAGAGGGCAGTGTCTGCCGCCTCACGAGCCTGCCAGACAGTGGTGGGCTCAGGAGGAAGAGTGGGGAGGCCAGCGGCCGCAAAGCATGCGGCGACATAACCGGCGACAGAGGACTCAAGAGCACTATGGAACTCGTGTGCTACCAGAGCATAGCTAACTGCAGAGTTGGGGTGTACAACGCTCACAAACAGGCCCAGTGCATCGAGGCCGGTGGGGCGCGCTGAGGGACCAGCTGTGGAGGGTGAAGCTCTGGAGCGGGTGACTCGTTGAGAGGCAGTGGACGAGCCAGCCAGGACAGACTCAGCAGACGTCCTAGAAGAGGAGGGCTGAGAGGGCTGAGAGGACTGAGAGGGAGGAAGAGCACGAAGTCTCCCCCCACGAGTGTAAGGCTCTGGACCGGGGAGCCGAGCCTGAGGCGCATCACCTGCGGCGGTGTCAAGCACCGGAGAAGCTGCAGAGCCAGGGGATGATGTAGGAGTAGAGTGGGCAGTGGACTGTGCGGGAGTGGGTGCCGAGTGTGAGGACTCGGGACTGGCGGTGGACGGCGAAGACACAGGACTGCCAGCTGAGGACAGGGGCGACACGGACTCCGGGGGGGGGCACTGAGGCCCAAGACTCAGAAGAGACGGAGTCCTCGTCACTGTCCGTGGGAGTAGCAACAGGGGACGCCGTGTGAGAGGGAGACGTGGAAGCCCGGAGATCGGAGGCTGGAACAGACCCACCCCCCCCAAGCCGACGAAGCGAGGAGAGGGAAGACGGAGGAGGGACATGGGACAGGTCACGGGGGAAGACATCCTCAAAGAAGAGGGCGTCGCGCGATTCGATGACCTTGGAACGGTCGGGGTCCCAGAAGCGCCACGCCTTAGACATGGCAGAGACACCAAGAAACGTGCAAAGGCGAGCACGAGGACTCAGTTTGCCATCACGGAAGTCCTCAGGCAGCCATACGGCAGCCACACAGCCCCAGACACGAGCCAGGCGGAGGTCAGCACGGCGACCGTGCCATCGCTCAAAGGGAGTGACGTGACGAGGAAGGGGACCGTGTGGGACACGGTTCCACACCCAGGTCATGTAGCACATGGCCTCGAAGGAGAAGACGGGGGAGAGGGAGGACTCGCTGAGGAGAGTACGAACACCATCAGCGAGGGTGCGATTCCAGCGTTCAGAGACACCATTCTGCTGGGGTGTGTAGGGGGCGGAAGGCTCCATACACACCCCACGAGAGATAAGAAAACGGGCGGTGGGACCCATGAACTCGCCATCACGGTCACAGCGAAAGACTTTGAGCCGGCGACCACAGGCCAGTTCAGCTTGTGGCAGCCAGGACTCAAGTGTGGGACAGACGTCACTTTTTTGCCGAAGGGCAAAGACCCAGCGCATGCGAGAAAAGTCGTCTGTGAGACAGAGGACATAACGACCGACACCCCCAAGGGCGTCATGGGCAAGAGGTCCCATGACGTCAGCGTGCAGGAGATCAAGGGGGTGAGACGTGCGAGACTCGGACGTGGAGAATGGGGAGCGGTGCATTTTNCCACACAGCCCCAGACACGAGCCAGACGGAGGTCAGCACGGCGACCGTACCAGCGCTCAAAGGGGGTGACGTGGCGAGGAAGGGGACCGTGTGGGACACGGTTCCACACCCAGGTCATGTAGCACATGGCCTCGAAGGAGAAGACGGGAGAGAGGGAGGACTCGCTGAGGAGAGTACGAACACCATCAGCGAGGGTGCGGTTCCAGCGTTCAGAGACACCATTCTGCTGGGGTGTGTAGGGGGCCGAAGGCTCCATACACACCCCACGAGAGGTAAGAAAGCGGGCGGTGGGACCCATGAACTCGCCACCACGGTCACAGCGAAAGACTTTGAGCCGGCGACCACAGGCCAGTTCAGCTTGTGGCAGCCAGGACTCAAGTGTGGGACAGACGTCACTTTTTTGCCGAAGGGCAAAGACCCAGCGCATGCGAGAAAAGTCGTCTGTGAGACAGAGGACATAACGACCGACACCCCCAAGGGCGTCATGGGCAAGAGGTCCCATGACGTCAGCGTGCAGGAGATCAAGGGGGTGAGACGTGCGAGACTCGGACGTGGAGAATGGGGAGCGGTGCATTTTGCCTTGGGGACAGTCGAGACAGTCAGTGGGGCAGGGTGCAGAGAACGTGTCGGCATCAAGGCCATGAGCAGGCATGTCCCGAAGCAGACTGTCAATGGCGGCAGTGTGGATGTGACAGAGACGACGATGAAGCAAATGCGCATGTGCAGGAGTGAGGGAACGAGCCACATGAACAAGAGCAGTCGAGGAGGGATGGGGTGCAAACGAGGGCACGCGGAACAAACGGTCACAGCGAGTGCCACGCAGTAAGACACGACCAGTAGTGCGATGCATGACAGAGGCAATGCCCCGACTGGATGAGAAGTCCATGCCCTGGTCGTCGAGTGTCGTAACAGACAGCAGACTGAGCTCAAGAGCGGGCACATATAGAACGTCAGGGAGAAAGAGTTCCCCCCCAGGGCCAACGAAACGGACGACACCGACACCCTGGACGGAGAGAAGGTGGCCAGAGCCAGTGCGTACAAAGCGAACAGAGCCAACGGGACCCAGTGACACAAACGAAGAACGACAGGAAGTCATGTGGTGGGTGGCCCCTGAATCAAGAATCCAGAAGCCACCCATCACACGGACAAACGCAGGGTCACGACTCACAGCGGCAATGGCAAAGCGAGGAGAGAGGCGCTGACCACAAGCGACAAGACAATGAGGGAGACTGTACGACTGCCATTCCTCAATCCACGGGACGTCAACTGGGGGTCACCCCTGAACATGACCGGGGGGGGTCCACGAAGAGACGACTCAACAGCACACGCAAGTCCTCCCTCAACCGAACGCACACTCTCACCTCCCTGATCATAGAGGTGACGTTGGTGGACGGCGTGGGAGAGTGCAGAGTCCAGCTGGCGGTCGTCCTCGGACGGTCCGGTGATGAGTACACCAGGAGGTGGGCGCTGGGGACTGGGGGTGGAAGAGGCCCACGTCGGAGGTGAGTAGAAGCCAGATGGAGACCCGAAGTAGACGGGGCCGCCAAACCCCGGGGGCCAACCCCAGGGTGAGGGTGGCGGCAGTGAAGAAAGGACAGTGGTGTAGGTAGCAGCTGTAGGCGATGAGGAAGAAGAGCGTGGAGGGCCACCACTCGACTGTGTAGAGGTGGAGGGGCGTGCAGAGCCGCCGCCAGACCCTGAGGAGCGTGCCCAGTGGGCCCGCATAGCGGAGGCCAGGCGTGCATCATCAGGTGGGACAGGGCACTTGGGCGCCGCATGACCGGTAGCACCGCACTTCCAGCACGTGACAGTGCTGGTGGAGGAAGTAGAGGATGCAGCACCATCAGAGCCGCGACCTCTGCCACCTCTCCCCTGCCCGCCACCGCCAGAGACAGCCCCTTTGCCTTTGTTTTTGCCACCCCCCCACCACGACCACCCCCTTGGGAAGCAAGAGAGGTGGCAGTAGTAGTAGAGGTGGAGGTGGAGGAAGAGCCAGAGACAGAAGAGGTGGAGGAAGAAGGAAGTGCGGTGGCTGCTGCTGCAACGGCGGCGCGATGAATGCGCTTGTTCTGCAGGGAGCTCCACCAGTCGGTGAGGCGTTGGGAGGTGAACTCCCACAACGCCCCAATGCCAGGGGGTGCGTCGGCAAGGACAGGGATGGCCGCCAGGCGCTCAAGCTCTGTGGCCTTCACTTCTCGGAAGATGTCGCTGAGCTCCGGGATGAGGCCGTTGACGATAGAGAGAACAGCAGGGAGTTGACCTGGGGCGGCCTTGCCGAGATCACGCAGCAGTCGCAGACTGCGAGCCCAATAGGCGTCAGCAGCCTCATCAGCACGCATGGAGAGTGTGTTAAACTGGACGGTGAGCACACTCTGCGCTGCATGTGCAGTGACTGTCGTGCGCCGCTTGATCAGGGCATAAGCCCCAACCGGGTCAGCAGGGGTGCGACGTGCGGTGTCAGCGTTGTAAGACCCGATCTCATCAGTGAGATCGTTGGGTCCAGCGCGAATGAGGGCACGGACTGCCCGTGCCGACTCAGACTCGACTGGCACAAAAGGTGGAACAGCTGAGGGGTTTGGTTCATGGTAGTATTCCCGGAGCTGCTCCCCCTGTGCCCATGCACTGAAACGAACCTCCCAAGAGTGAAATGTGAGATTGGAGGTGAAGTGGGGTGGAGTAGAGTCAAAGTCTGGCTTGCGCTGCACTGATGGAGCAAGGGCTTTGGCTGCAGCTGCGCCGGCGGCTGCGGCAACTGCAAGTGGATCAGAGGAGGATGAGCCAGTGGCAGTGGATGCGGAAGCGGGGGAGGTGGAGAATGCTGCAGTAATGCCTGCGGACTGAGTGCTGCGCAATGTGGGCTGGAGACGATTCAGGACCAAATCAGCAATGTGGTCGGCGAAGGTCTCTTGGTCGGCCTGCTCAGCCCGCAGCTTTTCCTCAGCAGCGCGCTGAGCAATGAGAGCTGCTTGTAGCGCATTGCGCTCACGCTGAAGCTCAGCCTGCAGTGCCGCGTATTGGTCATCGTCAACTGGCATGGTGCCAATGACGTGTCTCTGCCGAGAAAATTTCGGCAGAGTTTCCCTTGCCCCAGTGGGCGTGGGAAATATGAGGTGGGGTGTTGGAGGTTCGCTGCAAGGCAACAACCTGGACGCACGAACACGCCGATGCAAGAGAGGCAAGGAGAGAGAGAGGGCAAGGGAAACCAAGCTCACCAAGCACAGCGGTGCAGTGAGAACAGTGGTGGCAGAGCCGCAGCGACTGTGGAGGCGACGACTGCAACGGTAGCTGAGGCGGTGACAACGAGGCAGGCCACGCCTGTCAGGGGTACAGCGAACAGGGTGGAGATGGCTGCGGAGGTCGAGATCAACAGCTGTAAGTGACGGGTCACTGACGCTGAAGAGGAGGGTAGAGATGCAGCCTGTGCTGTGGAGGCGTGGACAGATTTAACTGCACTGGAGAGTGCAGTGGCTGTTGCAGTTGCTGCTGATGCAACTGCGTTTGCTGCTGCGGCAACCTGAGTAGCTACGTTGACAGCAGCAGCTGCCAAGGGTCCCTGATCTACTGCTGCAGTGTACGCGTCAATGGCTCGACCGGCGGCAGTGCTGGCAGGTGCACGTGCGGCACGCGCAGTGGCTGCAAGGGTAGAGGCAACAGCTGCACTGGATGAAAGTGCAGCCTGCAGAGCTGTAAGAATGTCAGGAGACGAGGCGAACCAAGACTCTGCAGCCGATGCCGCCGGAGACGCGGCACGATGCGAAGCAGAGGCTCCTGATGCTGCTGCCGCAGAAGATGGAGCCGCGCCACGAGAAACAGCGCGGCGGCGTTGCTGACGCGTCCTATGGGAAGTGGGTGGTCTTACCGGAGAGT
The DNA here is from genome assembly GCA_023375785.1 of Penium margaritaceum. Lineage (NCBI taxonomy): Eukaryota > Viridiplantae > Streptophyta > Zygnematophyceae > Desmidiales > Peniaceae > Penium > Penium margaritaceum. The sequence continues at coordinate 24,222 of SZWC01009220.1, read as the reverse complement.
GACGAGTTCGGTGGTCACGATGTGAAGCCGTGGCCGGTTCATTCTGCGCCGTCGGAGAGTCGTCGGCGGCCGACTGGAAATGGGATGCGTAGTCCCTTGCGTCCGCCCACGCGTAGTACTCAGCAGGATCGTAGTCCTCGCCGGGGTTGTACCCCGGACTGCTGCGGTGTACTCTCGACCACACCTCTCTCTCCGCACGCTCCTCGTAGTATGCGAGCTCCTCGTCAATGCGGGCACGGTCCCGCGCTGCTGTGGGCGACGTAGAGACAGGCTCGGTCTCCGGCGGAGACGCCAGCGCGCTGAAGGATGGGCTGCCCGAGGGCAGCCCGAGGTGCTTGGGGGTGTGCGGGGGTAGGACTCAGCTGCAGGGTTGGAGCTGTTGCTGCGAGGCCCGTGAGTGGGACCACAGCTGCTGGGTGATGCCGGTGCACAGGAAACTGCGTGCACCAGGCTGGAGCACCGCACAAAGTGTGGATGTGCCGGGTGGTGCCCAAGCGTCAGTCATGCGTGCGGAGACAAGCACGGCGGAGAGGGACTGACAACGGCTGAGGAGAGGTGGTGCCGTAGGGGTGATGGCCCGAGAGTAGGCCGAAGATGACACCAACACAGTCCCCGGAGGAGTCGGTGCACAGGCCGGCACCACCACGTGGCGGTGCTGTCGCGTGTACGTCGGTCGAAGCCGAGGGTGTGTGCCCGTCGATCACGGGTGAGATGTTTAGCGGCTGCGCAGAACGGCGGCTGCTGCTGCGGCCTCAAACTGCCGCGGTTGAGTTGCGGATTGCGCGGGAGCACCGAAGATGGTGCACGAGGTGCAACGTGCGTAGGCTTAAACTAGCGTCGGCCTAGACCATGAGCGTGCACCCTGTGAGTGACGGGTGCGGTACCAGCGGCTGCACAGAATGGCGGCTGCTGCTGCGGTCTCACGTTGCCACGGTGAGGTTGTAGCTCGCGCAGGATCACCCGCAACTCAGAGGTGGCCCGAATGAGGCCCACGAGGTCTCAGGACTGTCGCGGTGGGAGGGGCAGCCCTCCTGCTCTGATACCAGTAGGTAGCCATGAATGCTATGCAAGCAAGTAAGCAAGCAAGTCGTGAGCGACGGGACGAGCCATGGATCGGGGGCAAAACTCAAACTAGAAGTTGAGTGAAAGGAACAAGTAACAAGTCAGAGAGGTGGTGAGAGCCAGTTGACCGGGCCACCCACGCGAGGCACTCGTCGTGGGGCCCGGCCGCCACCCAGGGATCGAACCCGACCCTGGAGCGAGCGAGCTCCAGGCGGTTTCTCACACGCCGGCACAAACCGGTCGTGTGGTCCCGAGGGATCAGCAACCCGGTTCACCACTCTAGGAGCATGCTAGTATTCAGTCAACT
>SZWC01009219.1:79240-109587 GCA_023375785.1 Penium margaritaceum | reverse complement strand
TTGATGGTATGCGAAAGGGACCACATACGTCAGAGTGGACAAGATCAAGAGGTGCGAGAGCACGCGTTCCATTGCGCTTGAAGGGTTTCTTTTTCGCCTTGCCTTGAAGGCATGACTCACACATGATCTCCGCTCCCTCCACCTCATCACCTAGCTCCATCCCACGCACTAGCACCTGCTTTCCCATGAGCTCCAATGTGCGATGAGTCACGTGTCCAAAGCGCCTGTGCCACAGGTTCTTGGAGGATGTGCACAGGTTAGAATTAACAGCCCCGGTGGCTGCATGTGCTTGCGGTTTTGTTGCCGAATCATCTGCTTCCACTGCTTCCGCTGCTCCAACATGTCCTTCCTCATCTGAGTCTGCATCGTTGCTCTCCTCATCATCACTCTCGGCCAAAGATTCAGCCGTTGAAGTTGTCGTTTTGGTCTGCAAGACGTAGAGTNAGGCACACTCAGCCATCAAGCTTGTGGGATCCTTCCCACCATTTCCCCCTCGCCATTCATCCCCGTCTCCTCCCTCTCTCTTGGGTGCACGGCACTCTCGAGCCCAGTGTCCGGCCTTGCCACAGTTGTGGCAGTTTCCTTGGCGCTTTGCACCCCTTCCACTGTTGCTAGTGTTGTTGTTTCCCTTGTACCCAGAGGATGAGGTATTGCGGAAGGTGCCACTGCTCCGTGAGGCAAAGGCAGCCATGTTTGCTTCACTACTGCTACAACGCATGGCTTCATTCCGCACATACTCACAGACGGTGGTGTAGGAAACTAGATCTTCAGTCCACCCTCCAATCACTATTATCATGGGGCCCCAACTTTCCGGCAGCGTCATCAGAAAGATCATGGCCTGCATGTCGGATTTCAAGTCCCACTCGGTGCTGGTGGCTTGTTGCAAGAGCGTCTCAAACTTCTGCATGAAGGCGGAGACATCCTCCCCTTCACCAAGCCTCATGCTGATGAGGTTTTGTAAAATGAAGAGACGGTTGGCAAGTGAGGAGGACTGAAACACCTTGCCGAGTTTTGCGTATGCCGCGGCTGCCACTGTACAACCGCTGATTTGCGAAAGGACTGAGGGTTGTATGGAGGACAAAAGAATGGCGAGAGCCTTCTTGTTGAGCTTGACCCATGCCACAAGGTCAGCACCCTCCTCCTTTGGTGCTAGGATACTTCCGTCAAAATATCCTAGCAGATCTCTGTCATCCATGATGATTTCAAACTGCCACTTCCAGAGTGCAAACCCCTCTCCATCAAACGTGAGGATGGGCGAATGATTCCCCGGTTCCCCTGTCCCTGCCATCCCCACAACTACAACTGCTTCAGCTGCTGCACCTGTTGTTGATGCCGATGAACCTGTGTTTGAGGCCGCTGTAGGCTGTTGGTGAGAAGAGGAAACTGCTTCCCCTGTTACCGTTTGCCGTTGCAAGTAGATGTAGGCTGATGTAGGCTGATGTAGGCTGATGTCAGCTCCCAAGGTAGAAAGGTGCATATGTGTTGCATTCCCCTCCTGCTGATGTTGCCCTGCAAACAGAGAAGTTGGGTGAGAGCGAAGGCGCTCTCACTGCCTGTGACCTTAGCGGTTGCGTGCGTGAAACTTCCCTAACTAGAGGAGTGGGCCCATAACCCTTTGTTAGCTACTGAGCTAACCACCTCTGGCAGAGAAGCCGCGAAACCNCCCAAACTTAATCAGGCATACACTTCACCTTCAAGAGTACTAACGCCTTAGCATTACATCTCAAGAAGAGCTCAAGTCGTCAATACGCAAGAGAGCATCAAGCAAGGGTTTTATTGATCAGCATGCCAGACAAGTCCTTTTATAGCTGCCTGTCCAGTCCTAGAACTCAAAAGTACATTCCTGGGAAGTGGCCTGAACCAGCCACGTCACCAATAGACTTGCACTGTGGGCTTGACACATAAGCATCCTAGTGTCAAGGTGACAGACCAACCATGTAGCGTCCAAGAAGCTACGGACTTTCTTTCTTGGAAGCTTCCACAGCAAACAAGATATGCATGGGGCCAGGATCAACCTCATGACCTCTCACTTGGCCAAATCAACAAAATGGCCAAGGTAACCACTCACCCACATGGTGTACTCACAGGTCATATCTCACAAGAGACAGAGCATAGTTGAGTCACACTACAACGGATCTAGGGGTCATACCTCCACAAGGGGCAGAGCATTCCTGATCCGTCCTACAACACTGAACAAGGGCAAAAACATTCAACAGACCTGGCTGCCATTGACGAGCATGTTGTGTACAAGCTGGTTGACTTGCCCCCTTGCCGAAAACCCATTGGGGCAGAGTGGGTTTCCATCGCAAGAGGAACCAGACAATACACTGGACAAGTACATAGCCTGGCTCACAACCAAGGGCCTTGCACAGGTACTAGGAGTGGACTTTGACCAGGTTTTTGCAACGATTGGCTATTTCACCACCATTCGTGCGCTCTTTAGCATGGTCGCACACCCTGGTGTGCGACCATGCGACCAGGGCTGGGAGCTCCACCAGATGGATTTGAGCAATGCCTTCTTGCATTGCACTCTCGATGGTGAGGAGGTTTGCGTGGTCTAGCTCACTAGCTTTGAAGATGGTAAAGTTCGTGTTTTTTTACTACAAAAGGCCCACTATGGCCTGAAGCAATCACCTAGGTACTGCAACATAAAGATCAGCCAAACCCTCTAGAAGGGTAGCCTGGTGCAGAGCAGCGCAGATCAAACCCTCTTACTCACCCCAATCGGGACTACCCTAGTTACCGTTACCGTTGTCTGACCTCATCGTTGTCCAGCGAGTGGAGGATTTGCTGCAATCCACTTACAAGATAAAAGACGCCGGGCCTGCACCGGCATTTCTAGGCATGGATATCAAGCACGATCGCGTCCACAACATTCTATGTTTGCATCAGGCAGCTCACATAAGGCTACGCGTGGATCATATCTGCGGAGCTTTTTTATGATCCAGATCCGAGGTCCAGATCCTATTCCTGGATCCGGAACCGGGGTGATGGATCCATATTTTAACACATCCTTGGCTTCACATATCCTGGATCCAGATCTATAGATCTAATTTCTCCAACATAGACTATGCAGACTGCGAGTCTTCAAAGAATGAGGCAGGAGTGTTGATGTTGACGGGCTGTTTTTTTTTAAGAACATCGCACTGTTGTCTGCCATCGGTGATGCGATGGTTTGTATTGACGGCTATTTATGCTAAGTGCACAGGTGGCTACCCATGAACCCGACGATGATGTTGATATCATGCGTCCACACGTGGTTGGTCAATGAATAGATTACACGACACAAGGCCAATGAATGATGGAGAAGGTACTCTAGGCAGGAAGTGTGACAGGTTTGACACGTTTGATAGGTTTGATACATGTGCCCTCCACGGTGATTTGGTGCGAGAAGATCTTCTTGTTGACACCGAAGCGGGTATGTTGAGCATTTGAATTCATACATATGCGTTTATGTGCTCAACGGATGACTTGAGCCAGACATCTGAGCTCGAAATCTAGACAAGAGCATCATGTTCAGGCTGTAGCGTAGAGTAGGCATGGCCCCACGCTCGTTGCTTTGCACTACTGACCCCTTCCGTTGCTCTGAGTCTGTGAGAGAGAAACTGTGCGCTAAGGAGTTAGTGCCAGAAAGGCAGTGGAAACTAAAAAAAAACTGATTAGAAACCAAGAATGAACAGCAATGAGATACCCCTCCAAGTTCTCGCCCCCCCCTCCCCCCCCAGCTCTGTAGAGTATGTTATTCACTTTTCTAGCCAATCAGAAAAAAGACCTATTTTCTGGCTGGCAGGGTTTGCTTGGTGAGCCCTGCCAGACAGCCAAGAGCCCAAAACCCGGGCGTCATCCGTTTTGCCTGAAAACTGGACCATACCATAATACCAATGCTGCAATTGCAGTCGAGCCGTTAGAATTGACTAGAAAAATAGCAAAGAGGAGTTATAGCCGCCTAGACCCAGGCAGTGTCTACACTAGTCCCCGGTAACAATAATGTCAGATCAACATGAGACTTGGACCCTAAGAGAAACAGAACACTGCAAACGCAATGGTGCAATCAGATCCAGCACAGGTCGCATGCAGAAAGCATCTCCAGTGGCACTGACCGCCGGCGACATGACTGCCAAGGAGGCTTGCCAATGGAGCTGAGCCCGTGCACCAGGGAGGGAGGATGCTTCAACAAACTGCGTGTAGGCTTCAGCATGCGTCGGCTCCACCAGATGACACTCTAGCAACGTCATGTCTCATGTCTCACCTTCAGTCATCTACACGCTGATGTACACAAGCCAGGAGGAAACAAGAGAGCACAATGAGAGATGCATAAGAACCAACACCCCCCCATGACTCATAGGTGCAGTGCACATGGGCAGGGACACATCCAATAGACAAACTCCTCCAAGAGAAGTAGAGAAACAGGCAGGGAAAAAGAGTGTAGCCAATGGACGCACACGGACCAAACTCATATCTTTCTTCAACAAGTGGCGCTTCAGTGCCTTGGTCAAGAAGTTAGCTAGCTGCCGTGCTGTCTCAATCCACACAACGCTGACGTTGCCGTCATGTAACTACGAATGCACATAGTGATACTCAATATTCATGTGCTTTGTATGTGTGTGATGCATGCCATCATTGTTCGTGATGGCCATGGCACTCTCATTGTCACAGTGCAACATGATGGACGCGACGGAATGACGCAACTCAGAAAAAAGACGACGCAACCGCACGCTCTCACATGCGCCTGAGCCAAGGGCCATGTACTCAGCCTCAACATTGCTCCGTGCAATGCACCTTTGCTTGCCACTGCACCAGGACATATCCATGCCACCAATAAAGAAAATCCAACCAGTATGGCTCTTACCGTCTAGACTCCCGACTCACTCAATGTCAGTGTAACCCACCGCGACAACATACGCCTGTCGACGAAACATGCGACCTTGCCGTGGAGTCGAGACGACACAGCGCAGTACTCGGATCGCGACCTCAAAGTGGAGGTGATGTAGATCCTTGGAGAACTAAGCCAGGAGGTTGATGATGAACGTGATATCTGGACGCATCGTCGTCACCGGGAACATCAGTGACCCAATGAGTCATAGATACATGGTCACGTCAACAGGCCCCCCCCACAACGGCTGGGTCAAGGTTCTTCACCTTTACCTGGCCATTGTGTGACATGGGTGAGGATACGCTTGGCACGAGGGGCGGATCGTCGACAAAGCAAGCAGACAGAGTTTGCGCGTAGGCAACCTAGTGGATGTAAAGGATGCCCTGGGAGCGATCATGCTCAAGCTTCATGCCGAGGAAGGCTCGGGTAGAATCGAATTCCCTCATTTGGTAGAGGGTGTACAGCAGGTTCTTGACACTCTAAATGGCAGTTGTGTTCACTGATGCAATGAGGAGGTCATCAATGTAGACCAAGATAGCTGCAAAGGTCTGTCCTTGCGAGCTGATGAATAGCGTGGGATTGCAGTGCTGTGAAGGAGGCCGTCGCGAAGAAGCGTGCGACTAATCTCCTCGTTCCAGCACCGAGGCCACTGTTTCAAGCCATAGAGGGCCTTCTCCAGCCGCCAAACTTACCACTGTCTTTGTTAAAGGTTAGACGTTGTACCATGGAGAGCTCCTCCCCCTCCAACGAGCCATGGAGGAAAGCGTTGCTCACATCCATTTGATGCAGCTCCCACCCGTATTGGGGAACCAAGCTGAAGAGCGCCCGGCTAGTGGAGAACCAGCCAACTAGGATATCTGGTCCTAATTGACCCCAGGCACCTGAGAAAACCCCTTGGCTATGGGGTGGGCTTCGTACTTGTCCAAGGACCCATCCGACTTCCATTTGCACCGGAAGACCCATTTGGCACAGATGGCCTTCTGGCCTGGAGCGAGATCGATGAGGCCATACATGTGGTGCTGCCGGATAGTAGTAAGCTCGCTGACGCACGCAACATCCTAGTGTGTGGCCTGAGGAAAAGCACGAGCCTTACGTACAGTGGTTGAGTCCGTTGGGCATGCCGTGAGACAGACTGCGAGGGCGTGAGCGTCTCGAGCCCCAGGTAGGATGTTCATGAGTGCGGCCATGATGGCATGCCGGTGCTCTTGATGGAGCACGGCGTAACTCAGTGCAGAGACCGGATGCAGGTCTACAATGATGGCCGAAGTAGTTAAGCCGAGGGCTTTGGTGCCAAGGTCCCCACTCACGACCGTTGGAGAGGAAACATGCATGGGGCAACGGGGGGTCGTAGCGCCACAAGGCATGGTGCGACAATCTGCACGCTCATTGACGGTTTGGGTTGGAGGTTGCCGCCTGGGCCACACATGTCACGTGGTAAAGCAAGGGACGGCACATAGGGGACAACCGGAAGCAAGTCCAAGGGACCGGCAGAGGCAGACGGGACGGCTCGTCTGGAGGGACCAACGGACGCGAGCGGAGCTGCCAGCTCGGAGGGACCAGCAGACACGGACAATGCTACCGGCCCAAAGGGGCCAGTGGACTCAAATAAGGCTTCCGACCGAGAGGGACTAGCAGACACGGACTGGGCTGCCGGCCTGAAGGGACAAGCGGACGCGAATGGGGCTGCTAGCCCAGAGGCACCAATGGACACGGACGGGGCTGTTGGCTCGGAGGGACCAGTGGACGCAAACAGGGCTGCTGGCCTAGAGGGACCATCGAACACAAACGGGGCTGCCCGCCTGGAGGGACCAGCGGACATAGACAGGGCTGTCGGCTTGGAGGGGCCAGTAGAGGCAGACAAGGCCACTAGCCCGGAGGGACCAGCGGACACGGACAAGGTTGGCAGCCCGGAGGGACTAGTGGACGCAGACGGGGCTGCCAGCCCGAAGGAACCAGCAGATGCGGATGGGGCTGCTGGCCCGGAGGGACCAGCGCACGTGGACGTTGCTGCCAGCCCGGAGGGGCTTGCGGACACGACTGGAGATGCCGACTCGTAGGGACCAATGGACGGGACTAGGACTGATGACCTGGAGGTGCCAATGGACATGGACGATGTGCCGCCGGAAAGCAGCAAGACGGCGCAAGGACTCACCACTATCCCACGTGATGAGACGGACATCGACGAGCTGGAGAAAACGATGTTATGGAGAAATAGCTCTTCAAAGAAGAAAGCATCGTGGGACACGATGATGTAGTGTTGAGAGGGATCCGAGACATTCCAGGCTTCAGACTAACGGAAGACACCAAGGAAGATGAACGAACGCCCTCGGTGGGCGAGCTTTCCGCACTGCTGTAGGATGGGCAGCCACACAGTGGCCACACTGCCCCAGACGTGAGCCGGGCGGAGGTCAGCACACTGCTTGTACGAGTGCTGGTATAGCGTGGAGAAGCGAAGAAGGGGTCCGTGGGGAATCCGGTTCTAGACCCATGTCATGTAGCCCATGGCTTCAAAGCAGAGGCCATCAAAGAGGCCAGACTTGACCCACATGGTGTGGACGGCATCAGCCATGGTGCCGTTCCAACGCTTGGAGACGCCGTTTTGACCTGGCATGTAGGGCGCCGATGTTTTTTCATGGTGCCATGGGAGGCACGGAAGGTCGTGATCTTTCCCATGTACTCACCACCACGATTAAAACAAAAGTGGCAAAGGGAGCAACCACAATCGTGCTTCACATGGACAAGCGAGTCCGAAACGGTAGGAGCAACATGGCTCTTCTGCTGAAGGAAGAAGACCCAGCGGTTGCGTGAGCGATCAATAAGGGTGAGGACATAGCGTTTATGCTCCTCGACAGACTCCGTAGGAAGAGGACCCATGACATCGAAGTGAACCCATGACTAAGGGTAAGTGGATAGGTGCATCTTGCCCCAGATGCAATCAATGCACTTAGTGGGCCATGGCCAGGGCAAGGAGGCCGGGTCAAGGCCCTTTACCGGCTGGGTGCGAAGCATGCAATCTACTGTAGTAAAGTGGACGTGGCAAACGCGGCAGTACAGGAGGTATGTGTGCTACGGAGAGAGCGTGTTCGTTAAAAACACATGGCTTATGGCAACCAAAGAGGAGGGGACGGAGAAAAAAGGGAGGACAGACGAGGCACGTGCAGAAGGTTGTAGCATGCAGAACGATAAGACTAAATGGACGTAACAACATAGTGCCAATGCCACGCGACAGCAGGATGTCCATGCTCATGCGGTGAAGGGCAGTGATGTATACGAGGCTGAGCTCAAGACCTAGGATGAAGAGGACGTCGGTCACAAAGACATTAATGGAAAGACAACGAAAATGAACAATGCCAGCGCCGCATACAGCTAATACTTGTCCGGAGCCCGTCCGAACATCAGACACATTGGCAACAGGGGCAAGTACAACGAAGGCCTTGTGAGAGGCTCTCATGTGATGCGTGGCCCCATAGTCGATGATCCAAGTTTCAGCAGGGTCCGAGACTGGGGTGCCCAGATCGCTAACAGTCACAAGGCAGCAAGCAAGAAACGTGAATGCAGTGGACAGAGGCGTGAATAGAGACTGTCAATCATCAAGTCATCCCACGTCGTCACAGAGAGGGGAAAGAGAGGAGGACACGGTAGAGGAAGAAACAAATAAACAAAGAAACAAGGGAGTAAACCACAACTATAGCTCAGTCTCGGTCATGCAGGGAAGGGTAGGCAAGCACGAGGTGACACAACTTTCACTTCCTTGGAGGGAGGGCGAGGCAGGCCGAGCTGGAGCACGATGAACTGCTCAAACTAGTGCTTGCGGGTGGAGGGCTTGGGCGTGCAAACCAAGTGCGATATCACAGCGCCAGAGCCATGAAAGGAGGAGGGCTACAGTGATAATGGAAAGGGAGGTGCCAAAGACTGCGGATGATGCTGTTGCAAAGCTGGTGACGGCGAGACCAGTGCGGCCATCGGAGTAGCAAAACTGCCAGAAGAAGTCAAGGTATGAGGGCCGGTGATAGCTACAACAGCAGAGCAAGACGGCACTCACGTTGGCAATGCATTGTGGCAATGACGGGCGCCTTGTCCGTCAGGAGTGCGCACGCTTACCAACCATGGCCTGGCTGGCCATAGTTGTGGCAGACCGAGCCACCTCAGGACCCGGACGGCTGCTGCTGCTATTTCTTGCCTTTCTTGCCCCTGCGCTTCTTCTTTCTTTGTGACGAGGAGATGGTGTATGTAGCTCCTACGAGAAAGGCGACGGCCATGTAGATGCCAATAGGGAAGGCAAGGGCCACTATGCGTTGGATGCGCGACTCCAGACGAACCTACTCAATCCTGAGAAAGAGCTCGTATGCCCAGGGCATGAGGGTGCCCTGGGTTGCCATAGTGCAGAGGATATCTTGGGTGAAGTGGACAAAGACGTTGGAAAACGCGTTAGTGGAACCGCACTTGATGGTCATGAGCGCAGCAAGAGGGGGTGGAGAAGAGTCGCCTAGGCAACGAAGGATGTCCTCTGCCCACTGCCAGTAGGAGGTGAGCGTCTTAGCCTCTCCCCATGTACAGGGACTTGATCTCCTGGAGTAGAGGACTGGTCTCAGCCTTTCTAGATAAGTGATAGGGACACGTGAGGACCTGCCACGAGGCTACAGGGTCTGGATTCATACCAGTGGTGAAGTCTCTGAGGAAGGGCTCAATGGCGAGGCGTGACGGCAGAGGGGAAATGGGGACGAGAGCGTGTACAGGTTGACCAGCATCATGCAGCTGGTTGGCCTGGGAGGCGTCGTATGGGAGAGTATAGCAAGGCAACAGACCCTCGCCTTGTGTAGAGATGTGGAAGCTGAGCTCACAGCTCCAGAACGTCGCGCCGACCTGGATCGACAAGGGCAACGTCTCAAAGTCCATTTGCTTACGGCCGGCACTCACAGTGGGGCCAAGGTCTGATGTCAGCGTCTGTCGCTGGTAATAGGTCTGTTGCTACGCCAGGCAATCCGTGGCCATGAAAAAAGTGGGGCTAGCGTGCATAGGAGGAAGGAAGGACAACGGTACATGGGTGTGGCTTTGCAGTATCAGCGCCTTTAGTGCTGCAAGTTGCTGCGTGAGTGCGGCAAGCTGCCGGCAAATGGTGACCAGGGGGTCAGATGAGCCAGCAACAAAGCCTGTAGGTTGTTGCTGCTGCTGCTAGTACTGCTATTGTAGCTGCTACTACTAGTACTACTACTGCTTTTGGTGTTTCTGCTACTATTTTAGTTGCTGCTTCTTTTGCTCCTACTGCTGCTTTTGTTATAACTATTTTTGGTGGTTTTGCTTCTATAGCGCCAATTGTTATTGTAGCTAGTGTTGCCTCAGCAGTCACTGCTTTTACTATAGTGGCTATTGCTTATGCAGTAGGATCTGTTATAGTTGCAGCTGCTGTAGTTGCTGCAAGAAAGGGAGGCTAGGTGTTCCTCCAACAGAGGAGGGACCCTCCCCAGTGGGGCTATTAGCCGTAATTCCCCTTGAGAAAATGCAAAAAAGCTTTCAAGCCACACAACCACTGACTGGGCGTCCGTGTCCGGATAGACGTCACAAGAGTCACATGTCCTACACACGACGACAAGGGCCTCACTAGGAGACACAATTCAGAGTGTCCTAATGCTTCAATAGTATTTGCAAAGAGATTTCACAAATGACAGGTCCATAGCATAGAAACCTGTTGCGGCGCACAGCGGGTTTCGCACGTGCCAATGCAAGGTCTGGCCTAAAACCAGCCCAAAAACATTGTTTTGGTCGTAACTCCTTGCAGACAAGTCAGAACGGAACGCCGTCTGAACCTAAACATGCAAGTACTCAAGCTGGATGCTATGACTGTTCACATGCATGCATCCGGCATCAAATGGTTCACACAAAATACAAAATATGCAAATCGGGCCCACAGCCAGTCTACCGATGAAATTCTAAAGGTTGCAAAAAAAACTGTAGAAGGTCCGAGACATCATCCAAGACGTTGGGGCAGTCGTCGGTCAGCTCCGAGTAGGTGGTGTCAGAAAACAACGGCCCTCGGGTGGAGGCAGTTCCAACGTGGCCCGACGGGTCTATTGTGTGTTCACGGCTATGTTTTGTTCGGGTTCTCAGTCTAAGCGTAAGATTTCTGGTCGCCTCACGCTATGTTTCTGGGAGTTGAAGGCATTTTTGAGATAGTCACTTTTGCGAAGGGGATAACGCGATTTTGCATTTTTTTGTAGAACATGGGCATTATCTCAACATTTGTAGGGCTAGTCATGAGCTCTCCAACGCTCCAAACCGTGCGCGATTCGGATAACCGTAGCTCCCGCTACGTCAGTCAAAGCGCAGCACCCCAAACCAGCCGCTCACTCGGCGGCGCGCACCACGTCGCCCGCCGAGGCGCCTTCACACATCAAAGACCCATCAAAACGCCATCCCGGAGGCGCAGATGTCCCTATGCGTAGTGGCGGCGCCCCTCGCACCTTTGAGGTCTGTTTCAATGAGTTAATCATCGATTTTGGTGATGGGGATTGATGTGGGTTGAAACCTGTTTGCGGACTTCCAGTCGGAATTTTGAAGTCCCCGAGTAACAAACTAAACTACTGAGTTTCGGACTCCGAGCCAGGATTTTGGCGAAGTCCCTCAGTAACATAATGCACTCCTGAAATCCGGCGGATCATTCACCGGACACCTTGGCAGTCCTTCCGGAGCAAAATCCCCAGATGGCATTTTGTTACTCGCTCCGGTCAATTATTCACCGGAAGTTGAACCGCGGCCAGCTCCCAGAACCGCCGCGCACACCTCAACTTTGGAAGCCCATAGCTCCCTCGTTACTTGTCTGATTCCGGTGAAACAACTTCCACCGGATTCAGCGCCTTGTCAACTTTCAGGGGCAATCCTGCAGTTTAGGATCCAAGCCATCCTTGAGTTGCCAGATCCATCGACGAGGATTTTCCTCTCTCTGGCGGCTCGTCGGCGCCTCCCGGCGCCGCACTTGGACATGCAGAGGGGCAAATCTTCAACATTCTCCCCCTTGCACCTGCCATGCCCGCTGCTCCTGCTTGCTCTCACTCATCTTCCGCTGCACCCTCCAGCCCATCATAGCTGGTCATCCAAAGCCCGGCCACGCTTAATGCGTGCCGGTCGACGGGTTGGGCTTTGGTCAAGCAATCCGCAAGCATGTTGTGCGTGCTGCAATGCTGCAGCACCACCTGCCCCTTTTCAACCATGTCCCGTGGGTAATGGTAACGCAGGTCAATGTGCTTCGTCCTCCTGTGCTGCGTTGGATTTTTGGTCAACGAGATTGAGCCGGTGTTGTCTTCTTGCACCACCGTAGGCTCCTGCTGCGGCACGCCCAGCTCCCCCAGCAACCCGAGGAACCACACCGCCTCTTTGACGGCCTCGGCCAGCGCGATATACTCTGCTTACACTGTGGAGGTGGCGACGCAGTCTTGCTTTCTGTTTCACCACAAGACCGCTACACCAGTGAGGAAGAACACGTAGCCGGATGTGGACTTCCGCTTGTCCACATCGCCAGCGTAGTCTGCGTCCGTGTAGCATACCAGACGCAAGGGGTCTGCCCGCAACTTGCCGTCGAACCTCAAGCGCGCATGCCGCATCGCCTGCAGGTAGCAGAGGATGCGCTTGACCGCTTGCTAGTGTAGTGGCCCTGGATCGGCCACGTACCTGCTCACTTGGCCCACCCCGTAGGCCAGGTCTGGTCGAGTCGCCACCATGGCGTACATGAGGCTGCCCAGTGCCGATTGGTAGGGCACCCCTGCCATATCCTCCCGCTCTTCTTTTGTTTGCGGCGCCATTGCCGCACTCAGTTCACAGGTCGTGGAGACTGGACTACCAACTGGTTTGCATTCCTCCATGCCGTACCGCTTCAGCACCTCAGCCACGTATTTGGCCTGTCCGAGCTTAAGCGTGCGCGCCCTCCGGTTCCGCGTAATGCTCACCCCGAGGTAGTAGTCTAGCTCCCCCAAGTCCGACATCTGGAATCTGCTGCTCACCTGCTCTTTCAGCTGCTATACACTCGGCAAATCCGTTCAGCACACAATCAGGTCGTCCACGTAGAGTGCAATGATCTGATGGAGCTGTTTGTCGCGCCGCACATACATGCTGTGATCCGACTCACAGCGCTTGAAGCCAAGTTGTGCCATGAAGCTGTCCATCTGTTGGTACCAGCATCTGGGCGATTGTTTTAGCCCATACAAGGACTTCCACAGCTTACACACCTTGCCCTCGGGCGCCTCCACCCCCTCTGGCACCTCCATGTAGATCTCTTTGTCTATGATACCGTTGAGGAAGGCCATCTTTACGTCCATTTGGTGGAGCTCCATGTCCTTTGTGGCCGCCACCGCAAGGATCGCCCGGAAGCTTGTGAACTTGGCAACGGGAATAAACGTCTCATCGTAGTGCTCCTCCTTACGCTGTGCATAACCTTTTGCCACCAGCCGCGCCTTGTATTTGTCAACCACACCTTCCTTTGTGAACTTGGTCTTAAAGACCCACTTTGAGCCGATGACCTTGGCATCTTTCGGCCAATCAACCAGCTCCCACGTATCATTTTCCGTGATGGACGCCAGCTCCGATTTGATGGCTGCGTCCCATTGATCCCTTTTGGGCCGTGCAATCACCTCTTCCACGGTAGTCGGCTCCGTTGATGCAGCCAGCATGCACCGCGTCATGCCAATCTATCGACCGGTGCTTGCGTTGAAGCGCTTCCCTGCTTTTTGCTGCCTCCCGCTACGGCGCGGTAGTTTTGGTGGCACATCATCGCTCTGTTATGATCCATCCGACTCAGTACGCCCCGCTGAATCATCAACCGAACGGCTCCCCAAGAATCTCTTTCGCTCAAGTGAAACATTGCCCAAACGACCGGCGCGTCCGGTGCATTTCCCATCGACGCTCGATGCACACTCTGCCGGAAGTGCGCGCCTTGGCACCCTTGGTGCCTCATCCGCCGGATCCTTCCGGTGGATCTCCTCATCAGCTTGATCGTCATCAGAGTCCTCCGCGTCGGCTGCCACGGCTGGTGCACCTTGGCGCTCTGATGTTGCATCCTCAACTTCGGCGTCCGCCGGCTCCTTCTCGCAGTTAAGGAGCTGGAACCACTCCCCCGTCTTTGGAGAGTCCACCACGTCCACGTCGTTTCTACTGATGTAACTCTGCTGCTTGTCAAACTCGACGTCTCGGCTGCGGATTACCTCCTCCTTGCGCATGTCGTAGAGCCAGTACACCTTATGCGCGCTCTCATAGCCAAGGAAGAGATACAACTTTGCCCGCAGCTCCAGCTTGCTGTCACGCCTCTGCGCAGCCTCCACCACCGTATGCGCCTTGCACCCGAACACTTTCAGGTGTGCCACACTTGCCTTGTGCCCGCTCTAAACCTCCTACTGCGTCTTCCAGCCGCTCCTTCCCTTCAACATTGTTGTAGGAGTGAGGTTGATGGTGTAGCTCGCCGTACGCACAGCTTTCGCCCAGAAGCTTCGCAGCAATTCTGCATCCACCAACATGGTCCGTAGCATGTTCAGCAGCGTCTGGTTCGCCCGCTCAGCCAAGCCATTTGACTGAGGAAACTATGGCGTAGTTTGTTGCCATTTTATGCCCTACTGCTTCATCCACCCGCTACAGCCCACGTACTCTCTGCCGTTGTCGCTGCGTAGCGCTCTGACCTTCCAGTCAAACTGTCTCTCCACCGTGGCGACATACTCCTTCAGCCGGTCCAGGACCTCGCCTTTCCGCTTCATGAAGTACACAAAGAGTTTTGTGTTGAAGTCATCAATGAAGGTGACGAAGTGATGTGTGCCGCTCTTTGACGCCGTCTTGAATGGTCCGCACACGTCACTGTGCACGGCCTCCAGCAGGTCCGAGGCACGATTCACGTTCTCCTTGAATGGTTTGCGCCGCGCCTTACCCAAAATGCAAGGCTCGCACTTCTTGTGCACTACTGTATCTGTCGCCTCTTCCGCACCGTTGATGACGAGGCCACGTACCAGCTCGCGCTTTGCCATCTCCTTCACGATTGCGAGTGAGGAATGCCCCAGTCGTCGGTGCCAGAGCTCCAGATCAGCTCCCCTTCTTTTAGCCAGGTTGACGGTGCGTTCCTGCAAGTCTGCATAACCTGTCGCCGCGGGGATCACCTTGGTCTCCACAATGTAGAGGCCTCCCTCGCGCTTAGCCTCCAGCACGGGCTCACCGCCACCATCCTTCCGCACGACTGCCCCTCTTCTCCTGAAGAGCACCTCGTACCCCTTGTCAGTCAGGCGGCTAACACTTAGAATGTCAGCCAAGCCGGGTACGTGCTGCACGTCCTTGATGACGCGCTATACCCACTTTCCACCAACCACCACCTCCATGTCCACGTCTCCTTGGCCAGCCGCCGGCTTGACCTTGTCTTTCGCGACCACCATGGATTTGCTGGACTTGGTGGAGTTGATGAATCTGACCTTCTTGACCAGGGTATGCTCCTCTGCTCCGGAGTCAAGGCATCGCCGGTTGGCCTTCTTGAGGTAGTGGTTTTGAGTGCCGTTGAGGAGCGCCTTCTTGCCTTTGGCGTCCTTGCCGCCGGCCTTTGCCTCCTCGGTGCACCCATAGGCCCAATGGTCCTCCTTGCCGCAGTTACGGCACGCACCCTTCTTGGCGCCCTTCATGCCGTCGCAATGTCTGCCACCTCCCTTGGCCCCGCTTCCGCCACCATGCGTTTTGGTGACGAGGGCCGATGAGGACGACGAGGACTCCCCACAGCTCCATCGCTGCGCCTCGTTACGGATGTACTCTGCGACTGCGCCATAGGTGAGCTTGTCCTATGCACATCCTCCTAAGACTATAATGAGAGGGCTCCAACTGTCACGAAGGGCCATGAGGAGGGCCATCGCCTTCAACAGCGTGTCGTTCTTCCACCCCACGTCGTTGCATTGTGAGGCAAGCGACTCGATCTGCTGCATGGCGGTGATGACATCATCTCCCTCCTCGATTCTCACTATCAGGAGTCGCTTCATTACGAAGATTTTGTTCGCCAGTGACTTGGATTGATGGATGGCATAGAGTTTTTTCCAAGCTTTGGCTGCCAGCATACAGCCATGGAAGTAGCCCCACTACGACTCGGCCGTCCCGGACACTAGCAGCAGGAGCACCTCCGTGTTCTTCTTTACAAAGGCCTCCTTCTACGCTTTTGTCGCCGTTGCTTCGTCGAGGACTTCCGTTCCCTTCATGACCTCCAGCAGCCCCTTATGCGCGAGGTGCAGCTCGAAGTGCCACCTCCATAGCCCGTAGCCAAGACCACGTGCATACTTCTGGATGGGCTGCATCTCCTTCTGCACCATTTGTGCAGTCTTCAACTCTGGGACCTCAGAGCTTGACGGCGATGTCATCCCTCACGACAATCCCGTCCGCCACGAAAGCCGTGAGCGATGTGCAGACCGGTCACGGCCGTGGGCCCATAACCCTCTGTCAGAAAACGATGGCCCCCGGGTGGAGGCAGTTCCAACGTGGCCCGACGGGTCTACTATGTGTTCACGGCTATGTTTTGTGCGGGTTCTGAGTCTTAGCGTGAGCTTTCTAGTGGCCTCACGCTATGTTTCTGGGAGTTGAAGGCATTTGTGAGATAGTCACTTTTGCGAAGGGGATAACGCGATTTTGCTTTTTTTTATATTATGGACATTATCTGAACATTTTTAGGGCTATTCATGAGCTCTCCAACGCACCAAACCGTGCGCAATAAGGATAACCATAGCTCCCGCTACGTCAGTCAAAGCGCTGCACCGCAAACCAGCCGCTCACTCGGCGGCGTGCACCACGTCGCCCGCCGAGGCGCCTTCACACATCAAGGACCCATCAAAACGCCATCCCGGAGGCGCAGATGTCCCTATGCGTAGTGGCGGCACCCCTCGCGCCTTTGGGGTCTGTTTCGATGAGTTAATCATCGAGTTTGGTGATGGGGATTGATGTGGGTCGAAACCTTTTCGCGGACTTCCAGTCGGAATTTTGACCAAGTCCCCGAGTAACAAACTGTACTACAGAGTTTCGGACTCCGAGCCAGGATTTTGGCTAAGTCCCTCAGTAACAAACTGCACTCCTGGAATCCGGCGGATCATCCACCGCACGCCTCGGCAGTCCTTCCGGAGCAAAATCCCCAGATGGCATTTTGTTACTCGCTCCGGTCAATTATTCACCGGAAGTCAAACCACGGCCGGCTCCCAGAACCACCGCGCACACCCCCACTTTGGAAACCCATATCTCCCTTGTTACTCGTCCGATTCCGGTGAAACAACTTCCACCGGATTCAGCAACTGGTCCACTTCCAGGGGCAATCCTGCATTTTAGGATCCGAGCAATCCATGAGTTGCCAGATCCGTAGTCAAGGATTTTCCTCTCTCTGGCAGCTCGTCGGCGCCTCCCGGCGCCGCACTTGGGCATGCAGATGGGCAAATCTTCAACAGGTGGTCCACCACCTGCCGAGACGCCGCTGCCTCTTGGGTCCGCATCAGGGATCTGCACGAGCGTTAACACGACCGAGTGGTTACAATAAACTGTACAGCTCGCCGGGAATATCACAAATCACAACGCTTCCCCATGACCCGATGGTAAGCATGTCCATACTCGTGCAGAATTGGTACAAGTGGAACAACAAGTGCAAAGAGAGACGTAACAAACGCACATCCCACACTGAACCGCTCTCAAGCAAGGGACGAAGCCAGACATAATGAATGACCACCAGAAACATTCTGCGAGCCAGTGCCTTTTTCAAGAAATCAGCACGCTGCATCTCAGTGCAGACCCATATGACAAAGAGTACGTGTCGCTCCACCAGATCACATACAAAATGGTGCTCAATGGCAATGCAAGCATGAGAGATACCAGATCTTTCTGTAATGGCAAGAGCACTCTGGTTGCCGCAACGAAGCACAATGGGGGGCACTGACTGATCCAACTCAAGGAACAGGCACTGCACCCAGACTGCCTCACCAGCCCTGTACCCAAAACAACGTACTTTGCCTCAGACGAACTAGAGGCAATGCATCCCTGCTCCCCGCTGCGCCAGGTGGCAACGGTACCACCAAGCAGGAACACGTAACCGGTGCGAGTGCATCCATGTCGAATCCGGGCCCAGTCGCTATCGGTGTAGCCGTCAAGAACCACCGAACACTGTCATGGAAAGTAGAGTCTGAGGTATGGTGTGGAGACCACATACCACACTACTCGTGCAACCGCATGAAGGCCTCTAGCATGTGGAGCCGACAAAAATTTTCCAAGGGGGTTGACAGCAAAGGCGATGTCGGGACGTATGGTAGTGGCTAGGGACATCACAGATCAGATAAGACAGAGGTACAACGTTACATCCACTGTCTCCCCCAGCTGTGTAGGGCCGTCCAACTTTATGGAATCCTATCCATCAGTTATGAGAGGTCACGAGGATGTGAGCAGTGCCCCAAGGAGATCAATGAAACGCTCCTCCACAACACGTGCGTATCGGGCCTGATGTAGTAGGAGTCTCGAACGTCAGTGGTCTTGCACGATCTCCATGCCAAGAACACCACTGTATAACCGAGGCCCTTCATCCTACAGGAAGTCTGGAGGACCACCTTTGCCTCCTTCACGGCCTCCATAGAGGGAGACGTGATAAGGAGGTCTTCCACGTATCCCAAGATGGCGATGAACCGCTCAGGTGACTATCGGATAAAAAGAGAGGGATCTGCCTTACTTTGTACATATCTCGCACGAGACAAGGTACCTCTGATCTCCTGGTTCCATAACCAAGGAGACTACTTGAGGTTGTACAAGGGATTGCACATACGCCTGACCTTGGCATCATCCTCAAACTCTGGTGGTTGGGCCATGTAGATCTCCTCATCTAGAGAGTCATGGAGGAGCAAATTGTTCACATCCATCTGGTGTAGTTCCTAGTCATGACTAGGAACTACACCAGATGGAGCCACCACACTTAGCAGAGCTCGAGCTCCGGTCGCACGACTGACAAGGACAAAGGTGTCAGTGTAATCAATGCTCTCAATCTGGGAGTACTTCTTAACGACCAAAAGAGCGTTGTGGCGTTCCTATGAGCCATCTGGCTTCACTTTCTTGCGAAAGACCCACTTGACCTAAACACCCTTTCTCCCGGGTAGAGAGATGAATATCGCGTAAACTGTGTGCTCTCGGATAGAACGAAGCTTATCCTTGTAGACTCCGTGCCACGCGTCTATGTCCTCTGATGAGAGAGCCTCCCTTAGTGTGCCCAAAGCAGGCGTCATCGAGTGAGAGCTCTGAATGGCAAGTGCACGCGCCTCAAAGCTAGGCCTGACGGCCACAAGATCAGATGCTGCATTACAAGCAATGCGAAACTCAAGAGTGACCAGATCATGCCCAACAGGGTACGTTGGATGCACCTCTGCGTGAATTTTGCGGACAGTAAGTCATAGGACCTTCGTGCCGGGGTCAACACTCGCAACACTATGAGTGGAGTGCCTAGGTGCGAGACCTGACCCTCGTTGATCTCCAGAGAGCAATGGTCAAAGACGACCACCGGGCTCACGCGAGTATCCTGGGCTCCTAGAGCTCACCTTAGGCTCAGAGACGAGCACGCCCATAGCTGGTGGTAACTAAGACAAAGGAGCAGGTGATGCAGTATGAGGAGATGCTGGTGAAGTGGCAGGGGATGCAGGGCTAGGTGTGAGCCAGGCAACAAGACCAAGAGTAGAGGCAGGCTCATGCACATAGGTAGTTGTGCTGGTGGCCATGGGTACATAATCATGTGTACTTGTGGGGTACGAGGTAAAATGGGTAGAACCCAGCTGAGTAGGAGAGGTTTCTAGACTAACAGTTATGATCCCTGGGTCATCAAGGGCCTGAGACCAAGAAGGGAAGGGGGATTGAACGGAAAAATCTGCCGGATGAGAGATGCTCTTAGGCATAGACTATCCCATCCGTCGAGAAGTCTCACACATAGGAACGTGCGTGACGGCCATCAACATGATGGTGGTCAGGTCACGGTAGGTGAGAGACTCAAAGAAGAGCGTGTTGCAAGACTCTATAATGCGACGATGAGCGGGGTCCCAAAGTTGCAGAGCCTTCGACCGTGGGGAGATGCCCACAAAGGCACACAAGCGACCCCGCGGAGAGACCTTGGTTCCCTGCGGATCCTCGGTGTGCCACACACAGTCCACGAGGCCCCAGACACCAGTGAGACAAAGATGAGCACGATGGCCAAACCAGAGCACGTACAATGTAATGTGGTCCAGAAGGGGACAATGCAGGAGGCGGTCCAAGAACCACGTCATGTAGGCAAATCCTTCAAACACGAAGGACTCAGGCAGACCCCACTTAGACCGCATAATGTGAACCTCATCCTCCATGGTGCAGTTCCAGCACTTAAAGACATCATTCTTTGGAGGAGTAGTATGAGCGGAGACCTGGTGAAAAACACCATGCTCGGTAAAGAAACTATCCATCTTGCCAAGAAACTCGCCACCACAATCCGAGCAAAATGTGTGCAACGTGTGGCAGGAAGGACGCTCAGCCATCACAAGCTAGAGGTAAACCGCAAGAGTGGTGTCCCTCTTCTGACTCTGTCTGTAGACCCACCACATCCGGGTGAAGTCGTCCGTTAGGGTCAAGATACACCGGCCCCGATCGGACAAAGACTTGACAGGGAGAGGATTGAGAAGGTCCGAATAGACCAACTCCAAGGGGCGAAGTGCTCGAGAGCAAGAGTCAGGTTAAGTGCAACGAGTGTAAAAAGGACAGTCGGTCTTGAGAGGCCTCTCGAAAGAGGCCACGTCAAGACCGAGTTTAGGCTGTGTCCGAATGAGCTTGGACATAATATTTGAGCCCATGTGACACAGGCTGGGATGCAGCAATTGCTGGTGCTTAGTAGAGAGAATACAAGTGACAAACACACAAGAAAAAGGGGAAGGAGAACAAGGAGAAGGAGAAGTCCAAGGAACGCGATACAAATCATCCACAAGAGAGGTATACAGAACACTTACACGAGTATCAATAATAATCATAGTCGCAAAGACTGTAGTATGCTCCACAGAGAGTCCCATTAGTGTACAGGCACAAACAGAAAGCAGGCTACGCTCAAGATCAGGCACAAAAGGCACCTCAGAGAGATGCAAGGGGCCAGACAGACCATCAAAGCACACAACCCCAACACCTTGGACCACATCCTGTGCACATGGAGCGAACAGGTGCAACAGGACCGGGAAGAACAAAATCACCACGATGATAGATCATGTGGTGAGTGGCACCGAAATCGATGATCCAGATGCCACCGGCATAACGACTAGAGGATGTCATTGTGCAACGAGCAATGGAAAGCTCGGCCTTGGATGCATGGTGAGCAACACGCAAGGAGGAACAACGAAGGGCACGAAGGTGGGAGTCACATATCCATCGAGTCCTGCTCCTGACATCGGTGCGAGTGCTGACTGCTATGCAGAAGGTATGGCATCGCCGGCTCCCTGAGAGGTCTACTGTGAAGTCGTGGATTGTCCACGAAGTGCACGAATGGCATCAATATGTTGTTGATGACGACTTTTCTCATCCTGCTCACTCCGCAGGTCCTCAATTGCCTGAGAGCGTGGGCTCAAGGCCCCTGAGGAGGAGGATGAGGGGTCTGTTGGCCCTTTACCCTTATCACCGGCCAGAGCCATGTCAGCACTCATTATGGGTCAGGATGTCAAATTGATCAGGCTACAGAACCGTCAGTATTTCTTGAGGATTTGTATCGTTGGTAGCAAATGATGTTTCAGCAGAAAAATTGGCAAAGTGTCTGTGTTGACGCCATCACTTACAATGATGACGTCAGCCTGAAGATACTCCAATTGAAGAAAAATTTGGAGCGATTATGCGCCAAAGGATACTTAATGCAATGGTGGTTGTTTTGTGCACAACAAACCTCCAGAAGGTAAAAATTGTCACTGTTTTCTTTTCAACCCAAAATCTGGGAAAATGTAGATTTGAGAGCATTGTTTCATTTCCTGGAGCATACAGGGCATGAAATGAGGCGGGAGTGGAAGCAATGGATAGGGTTTTGCAAGAGCTTTCTAAAGAGCTCTTATACGCCAAAAACGGTGGTCTAATAGGGCAATTGCATTTTCTCATTCCTGGGGAATTTTATGTGTATGACCTGAGTGAAGCTTCTACGACCCTTCACAGTCCCTTCTCAACATCTCATGCCTCAACTGCTGCTAGAGAGGGTTGGGAAACCCTCGGCTGCCCCGTGGTGGTGGCGTGGTGATGTGGTTGCAAGGGTGTCTCCGCTGTTGCAATCTACTGTAGCGGGTCACCGTGGGTTGGTGGGTCCTCCCAAGACCGTGGCTTTAGCACTGGCTCTCACTGCTGCTGACACTACTGCATCTTTGCTGCGTAGCTCAACAAGGAATGCCTTGCCACTCTGATAACATGAGAATATGCGTAGAAGCTTCCTAGCGACACAGCTGCTGGCTGGGCATCAGTGCCCGTTCAGACGGTGACAACACTCACACGTCATACACACGACAGCGAGGGTTTGGCTAAGAGACACGGTTTAGAATGTCAAAATGCTTCAATAGCATTTGCAGAGGGAGTAAAAAAAATGACAGGTCCACATCATAAATACCTCCGTGGCAAACCGCGGGTGTTGCACTTGGCAGTGCAAGGTCTATCCTAAAACCGGCCTAAACACACTGTTTTTAGCCGTAGCCCTGCGCAAACAAATGACAACACTACGCCGTCTGACCCTAAACATGCGGGATCTCAAGCCGGACGGTATCACCGGTTGCATGTATGCATCCGGCATCGAACGGTGGATACACAATGGAAAACATGCAAATTGGGCCCATGGCCGGTCCACCGATAAAATCTTACAAGCTGTAAAAAAAACGCAGCAGGTCTGAAACAGCATCTAGGACGCTAGGGCAATCATCAGTCACCTCTGAGTGGGTGGTCCACCACCTGCCAACGCGCCGATGCGTCCTGGGTCCCCATCAGAGATGTGTACGGGCATGGATACGGCCGAGTGATTACAGTAAACTGTACAAATCGACCGGAACGTCACAAATCACAACACCCCCTCCCCTTTTGTCCTTGTCTATTTTGTTTCCCCCCTTTTTTCTCTTTATTTTTGTTGTTTTCTTTCTTTCTTTTTCCCTTTTTTTGTCTTGGTGCTGATTTCAATAGTGACGTTAGTAGTGAGGTTGATACGCTTATGCTAACGTCAGTAGTAGCCCGCTGATGTCACCAGCAGGATGTTGCCACCCTACTACTGTTGGTGCTCTTGTTGTTACTACTGTTACTAGTGCTGCTACGGCTATTGATGTTACTACTGCTTCTATTGAAACTATTGAGGCTACTACTACTGTTGCTGTTGCTACTGCTCCTTCTGCTACTGGTGCTGCTACTATTGTTGCTACTGTTGCTAATGCTGCAGGTGCTCTACTGTCTTGTGGAGGCAGTAGCGTGGCTAAACGGCTGTGTGGCCACGTGGCTGCGTAGCAGCTACGCGGCAGCGTGGCTACATGGCTGCGTGGCCACATAGTTGTTAGGCTACGTGGCTATGTGGCGGCGTTGCTACGTGGCCACGTGGTTGCATGGCTGTGTCAATGTGTGACCGCGTGGCTGCGCATCTGCGTGGCTGCGAGGCTGCATGCTACACAACTGCACGGCAGGGTGTGAAGCTGTTATGACGGCTGCTACAAAGATGTGGCAGCAACTGCGTAGCACTAGCTGCTACTGTGGTTGCTGCCGTACAGTAGCTACTGTTGCTGCTGCTACGGCTGTTGTTGCTACTCTTGCTATAGCGCAAGAGTAGCCGCTGGTACTACTGCAACTACAGCTATTGCGGCTGCTGCTACTATTGCGTAGTTGTGGTTGTTGCTTCTGCTCTGGTTGTTGCTGTTGCTTCTGCTGCTCCTTTGGTTGCAGCTGCTAGTGTTGTGGCTGCTGCTGCTGCTACTACGTAACAGTAGTTGCTCTTGCTGTTGTTATTGTTGTTGCAGCTAATGCTACGATCGGGCGCACAGCTAATGCTACTGTTGCTGCTGCTATTGCGTTTGCTGTTGGTGTTGCTGTTGCTACTCCTACTTGTGGTTGTTGCTACTCTGGCTGTAAAGGAGAGGGAGGGAGAGGTCACTCCCCTTGTCTCTTGCACCGTCACCGCGTGTGTCTGTGGCGTCGTGGAATCTCCCGTCACGTTGCCGGCCGCGAGTGTGCCAGCGCTATTGCCGCCAAGGGGTTAGTGCTGCCAGAAAAACTTCGCCAGTATTTCCCCCGCGTCGAGAGCGTTTTGACGACGCCACCCGGCGGGGCTAACTCTGCTAGGAAATATCTGGCAGAGTTTCCCCTGCCCAGGTGCATCACTAGGACTTGTACACCTTGGTGCTGCTCAAATCTACTGCTTCTGCTACACTCTGGCTTTGATACCAAGCTAGAAATCTAAGAGTAGAGAAGCATGTTGAGGCTGCAGCATTGCTAGAGTAGGCATGGCCCCATGCTTGTTGCTTTACACTGCTGCCCCCTTCTGCTAGTCTGAGTATGTGAGAGAGAAACTGTGCGCAGAGGAGTTATGGCCGCCTAGACCCAGAGAAACTGTGTGCTGAGGAGTGCGCCAGAAAGGCAGTGGAAACTTACAAGGGTTGATTAGCAACTGAAAATGAATTGCAATGGGAGACACCTCCAAGTTCTAGCTCCCCCTCCCAGCTGTGTAGAGCTTGTTATTCATCTTTCTAACCAATTGGAAAAATGACCTATTTTCTGGCTGGCAATGTTTTCTCGGTGAGCCCTGCCAGACGGCCGACAGCCCAAAACCCGGGCGCCATCGTTTTGCCTGAAAACTAGACCATACCTAAACACCAACGCTGCAAATGCAATCGTGCGGTTAGAAGCATCTAGAAAAATAGCGCTGAGGACTTATGGCTGCCTAGACCCAGGCAGCGTCTACACTAGTCCTAGGTAACAACAATGTCACATCAACACGAGACTTGGACCCTAAACAAAACATAACGCCGCACACGCAATGGTGCAGTCAGATCCAGCACTGGACGCAAGCAGAGAGCATCGGCAGTGGTAGTGACCGCCAGTGGCATGACTACCAAGGAGGCCTGCCGATGGAGCTGATCATGTCGACCATCGGAGGGAGGAAGCTTCAGCAAAGTGCATGTAGGCCTCAGCGTGCGTCGGCTCCACCGGACAACACTCCAGCAGCGTCGTGTCTTGCCGTCAGTCATCTGCACGTCAATGTACAATAATGAACAACCTCACCGCGTCTTTTGCCCTCCAACTCCTTGCACGACAGAGCACAATAAGATATGCGCAAAAATGAACAACCTCACCGCGTCTTTTGCCCTCCAACTCCTTGCACCCCCCTCGCCCGGATCCGGGTCAGGATCCGGGGATTCAAGATGATAGTGAGTGGGCTGGCATGCACAATAAGAGTCACACTAGGTAGATCTTTGTAATTGGCGACACGGCATTCTTGTGGTGGAGTGGCCATCAAGGGTGGATGGAACACAACACTACCGATGCAGAGTACGTGGTGTTAGGCGCTGAAGCATTCAAGAGTGTATGGCTCCGTCGTCTGCATTGTGAGTTTCTTCATCCTGCATCGCCCATCATGTGAGTAGTGTGGATTCGGGACCTTTGCATGTGCATGTACATCGGTGCCTAAGTGTCAAGAAGGGGGGGGGGTTGTGATTTGCGCATGCACTGTGTCATTGATCTCTTCTATGATTTCTCAGCTGGTTTACATGCTTGTGCAGACAACTGACTCGGTGGACGTTGGCAACGGCGGACGATGAGCAATGGAAAGAACGTCACACCCTTTTGAGAGTCTTGAATTGCATATCTCGGTGTGGAGTATCTCACTTCACAGTAGTGTGCGGCCAGCTCCATGGGCAGCAACCACCGACCCTCGTGTCACCAACAGTCATGGACGATTGTTATTGGTAGCATAGTTGGCCTAGTTTTAGACAGCCAGAACTCTCATGTGTGATTTTTGTAGCGAATTCTAACTACATGTCTGCGTTTGCAGCTTGCATGTTTTGGTATGGTTCAGATTTTGGGGGAAAATGAACGACGCCCGAGTTTGAGGCTATCATCCTCCAAGAGGGCTCATTCAGAAACCCTCGCAAGCCACAAAATAGTGTTGTTTTTGTTATCTTCAAGACTGAGCGATAAGCTTCGAAGAGATTAGAACCTAGATTAGTTGTGGCAAGGTTCTCGCAGCACGTTCTCATTCTTTCCATTCTTTTTGTTAACCCTGCGGCTACTTACTTTCAGCTACAGTTGTAGTACCCATTTTGGAGTACAAGTTTGTCCTCTTAGAGTTCAGCTGCCAATGCTGCTCAGGCGCTAAATCCAGACACAATAGGCCACGCACCTCAGTCCAGGTGAGTGAGCCAATGAAAGTTGGACTTGTCCAGACTGATGTAGCATTCTAGTATGGGCCTACATGCCCTAGAACAATTGTAGCATATAGATCTCACTATCAATGCAATCCTGTAACCAGTGCTCACTGGAGTTCTTCGTGCTCCCAACACCTTCTTACCCAGGCAACAGTTCACCCCATACAGCTACAAGAGACCCGCAAATTTGTTGTTTTGGGCTGGTTGGGAGTTCTCCCCAATACTACAACCTCTGGGTTACACCATGCACACTTGGGTAGGATGGGATCAATGAATACTTCTCCTCGCACTCCCATTTGGCGACCCTATTCTCAAGGTTTCAAGCTATGTCTTCATCTTTGCCTATCATCGGGCGATTATGATGTTGTGGCATGCTGTCTCACACGCATTGTCATGTGACACATACTTTCCAATCCCTCACGCCCCTCCCCCAACAGAGTGGTCCCTCGTCATTCTGACCAGTTGTGTTTTTTTTAGAGGATCTCCTCGGAGCTACTACCTCTGAAGCTTGGCATGTGCAGCACATTTACTCGACACCCCTCGTATACATACATCCATGCATACATGCGTACATACATACATGCGTACATACCTGCATGCAAGACGCCTGCAACAACACCACCACCATTCACGGCACGGGAGGCGCCAAACAGGAACCAGTCGCCTCGCAATGTAATGTATTGTTTGTTGACACTTTGCACTTCGCAAAGTGATGATGGAAAAATGAAGTACAAGCCAGAAGGGGACTCGTCTCCCTGCTAATTTTGCTGCTCCATCGCAGCTCTTGCAGCAACCTTTGCTGCTGCTCTTCTGAAAAGGCCTTGAACAAGAACACGGACTTGTCCCCAATGTCGTCCTGAGGAAACATGAACACGGACGTGCACCGGAGTGAAGGTGCGACACAGAGAGAGAAGCGTGAAAAGGAGTGATAGAAAAGAGGAGAGTGAGAGGAGAGTGGGCTTCCAACCAAACAAGACAAACATAAGGCTGAAGATGGAATTATGTGTGTCCACGGTTCGCAAACACTTTTGCAAACACTCGTGCACAGGATTGATCTCGATCAAAGTCGTAGCTGTTGGCCGACAATGCGGTAAAGTACATCATACACGTTTTGCAAAATGTCTCACCTATTTTTCCTACGGACCACAAACAGACTTATTCGTGCATCGGACCGATTTCCACCTAAGCCCTAGCTGTTGGCCGATGAGAAGCTGCGGCTTCCGACATTTGTGAGCAACTGCATGCTCAAACATTTGCGTGCAGCTGCCGCCTCCAAAATTTGCGAACAGCTGCAGCCTCCAACATTTGCGAGCAACTGCAGCTTCAAACATTTGCAAGCAAAAACTTCACTCAGAACTACTTGCTTTGCTCTTCCAGTCACTCGTTTCCTCTGGCTGGTTTGGACTTGCGCTGGTGGCATGCGCCACCCATCTCCAAGAACGAAACAAAACAAGAAGCCGTTTGGCATGTGCATTCACATGTGAATGCTCATGTGCATGCACATGTGCATGTGCATGTGCCTGTGAATGTGCATGTGCATGTGAATGTGCATGTGCATGTGCATGTGCCTGTGAATGTGCATGTGCATGTGAATGTGCATGTGCATGTGCATATAAATGTGCATGTGCATGTGCATGTGCATGTGCATGTGCATGTGAATGTGCATGTGCATGTGCATGTGCATGTGAATGTGCACCTACATGTGCATGTGCATCTGAATGTGCATGTGCATGTGCAAATGCATGCGCATCTGCATGTACATGTGCATATGAATGTGTATGTGCATGTGCATGTGAATGTGCATGTTCACGTGAATGTGCATGTGCATGTGCATGTGCATCTGAATGTGCATGTGCATGTGCAAGTGCATGCGCATGTGCATGTGCATGTGCATGTGAATGTACATGTGCATGTGCACGTGAATGTGCACGTGCATGTGCATGTGAATGTGCATGTAAATGTGCATGTGCATGTGCATGCGCATGTGCATGTGTATGTGCATGTGAATGTGCATGTGCATCTGAATACGTATGTGCATGTGCATGTGCATGTGCACGTGCATGTGAACGTGCATGTGCATGTGCATGTGAATGTGCATGTGCATGTGCATGTGTATGTGCATGTGCATATGCATGTCAATGTGCATGTGCATGTGCATGTGCATGTGAATGTGTGCACATGCATGTGAATGTGAATGTGCATGTGCATTTGAATGTGCATATGCATGTGAATGTGCATGTGCATGTGAATGTACACGTGCATTTGGATGTGCATGTGCATGTGCATGTGAATGTGCATGTGCATGCGCATGTGAATGTGCATGTGCATTTGAATGTGCATGTACATGTGAATGTGCATGTACATGTGCATGTGAATGTGCACATGCATTTGAATGTGCATATGCATGTGAATGTGCATGTGCACGTGCATGTACACGTGCATGTGCAAGTGCATGTGCATGTGCATGTGCACATGCATGTGAATGTGAATGTGCATGTGCATGTGCATGTACATCTAAATGTGCATGTGCATGTGCAAATGCATGTGCATGTGTATGTACATGTGCATGTGAATGTGCATGTGCATGTGCATGTGCATGTGAATGTGCATGTGCATGTGCATGTGCATCTGAATGTGCATGTGCATGTGCATGCGCATGTGCATGTGCATGTGAATGTTCATGTGCATGCGCATGTGAATGTGTGCATGCATGTGCATGCGAACGTGCATGTGAATGTGCATGTGCATGTGCATGTGCATGCGCATGTGCATGTGCATGTGCATGTGAATGTGCATGTGCATGCGAATGCGCATGTGCATGTGCATGTGCATGTGCACATGCATGTGAACATGCATGTGCATGTGCATGTGTACGTGCATGTGAATGTGCATGTGCATGTGCATGTGCCTGTGAATTTGCATGTGCACGCGAATGTGCATGTGCATGTGCATGTGCATGTGCATGTGCATGTGAATGTGCGCGTGCATTTGAATGTGCATGTGCATGTGAATGTGCATGTGCATGTGCATGTGAATGTGCATGTGCATTTGAATGTGCATGTGCACATGAATGTGCATGTGCATGTGCATGTGAATGTGCATGTGCATTTCAATGTGCACATGCATGTGAATGTGCATGTGCATGTGCATGTGAATGAATGTGCATGTGCATGTGAATGTGCACGCACATTTGAATGTGCATGTGCATGTGAATGTGCATCTGCATGTGCATGTGCACGTGCATGTGCATGTGCATGTGCATCTGAATGTGTATGTGCATGTGCAAATGCATGTGCATGTGCATGTATATGTGCATGTGAATGTGCATGTGCATGTGCATGTGCATGTGAATGTGCATGTGTATGTGAATGTGCATGTGCATGTGCATGTGTTTGTGCATGTGCATGTGCATATGCATGTGCATGTGCATGTGCATGTGCATCTGAATGTGCATGTGCATGTGCATGTGCATGTGCATGTCCATGCGCATGTGCATGTGCATCTGAATGTGCATGTGCATGTGCATGTGAATGTGCACGTGCATGTGCATGTGAATGTGCATGTGAATGGGCATGTGCGTGTGCATGTGCATGTACATGTGCATGTGCATGTGCACGTGCATGTGAGCGTGCATGTGCATGCGCATGTGCATGTGCACGTGCATGTGAATGTGCATGTGCATGTGCATGTGCATGTGCACGTGCATGTGCATGTGCATGTGCATATGCATGTGAATGTGCATGTGCATGTGCATGTGCACGTGCATTTGAATGTGCATGTACATGTGAATGTACATGTGCATGTGCATGTGAATGTGCACGTGCATTTGAATGTGCATGTGCATGTGAATGTGAATGTGCATGTGCATGTGCATGTGCATGTGCATGTGAATGTGCATGTGCATTTGAATGTACATGTGCATGTGAATGTGGGTGTGCATGTGCATGCGCATGTGAATGTGCATGTGAATGTGCACGTGCATTTGAATGTGCATGTGCATGTGAATGTGCATGTGCATGTGCATGTGCACATGCATGTGCATGTGCATGTGCATGTGCATGTGCATGTTGCATGGGCATGTGAATGTGCATGTGCATGTGCATGTGCATGTG
>SZWC01009219.1:39249-72591 GCA_023375785.1 Penium margaritaceum | reverse complement strand
ACCCCCACCCCCAACCCCTCCCCGCGCCTACCCAAGCGCACCTTCTTTGAAGACGAGGCCTATGAGTACAAAAAAAAGAGGTCCTACAGCCCAAACGTCTGATGGGCGCGTTAGCACGTGCCGAACCAACCCGCCACCACCACCGCCACCATCATTCAACGCGGTAGTGGCGGCTCCGAGCGGGCCGACCGCAAAAAGCGTTTGCAGAAAGCGTTTGATCGGTGTGACGTAGATGTGGATGAGGACGAGGGATATGCCAAGGCCCAAGGCGCCCGTGGCGAAGAGTACGTCCAGGGAAGAGGAGAGGGATTGGGAGAGGAGGGAGTCGGCGGGGAGGAAGGCCGAGAGGGAGGCGAGGACAAGCAAAGCTGCGGCAGATTGCAATCCCGCTCGGTGAGCAAAGATCTGCCAATGAAGAAAAATATAAAGAATAAAAACAAACCAAAAAAATAGGTCAACACTTGTAGAAAAGGACACCATTCGCAAGGAGCTCACCCAATTAAGAGTGCAAATGTGCAGGCATGCAGATTTTCCATCAGTCAGGACGATAGTTTAGATCTTTTTGCGGAAAAAAAAAAACCTCCGGTACTTCCCAAGGTAGAGTAACGCCAAGCACGGGCACGGTCTTTGCGGTGTAGAATAGAAACAAATACAGTCAGCTGACAAGAGAAGCTCATCCTGCTCGTGCATGCACATGCATGTGCACGTCGTTCTGCTAGCGAGCGCGCGCGTTCGCGCACGCACACACACACACACACACACACACACACACACATGCGCGCACACGCGCGCGCGTGCGCACGTACGTACACACGCACGTACGTACGCACGCATGCACGCACGCACGCACGCACACACACACAGACACACACACACACACACACATGTTGAAAAATTGCCCCTCCGCATGCCTAAGTGCGGCGGTGGGAGGCGCCGACGAGCCGCCAGAAACTGGAAACGACGCTCCGGCGGATCTGGCAACTCGACAATTGCTTTGATCCTAAAATGGATGATTTTCCCTAAAAGTTGAAGAGTTGCTGAATCTGGTGGAAGTTGTTTCACCGGAATCGGACAAGTATCCAGGAAGATATGGCCTTCCAAAGTTGGGGTATGCGCAGCGGCTCTGGGAGCCGGCTGCGACTCGAAATCCGGTCGATAATCGACCAGACCGAGTAACAAAAATACCATCTGGAGAAATTGCTCCGATAGGCCTGCCAAGGCGTCCGGTGGATGATCTGCCTGATCAAGTGGATCATCCACCGGATCGAGTAGTGCACATTGTTACTGAGGGCCAAAAACCTGGCTCGATGTCCGAAACTCAGTAGTACGTTTTGTTACTCGGGGACGGTCAAAATTCAGACTGCAGGTCCACGGACGGGTTTCGAACCTCGTCACACCCCATCACCAAACATGACCCAAAAGTGGGTAGGGTGCGTGGAAACAGTGCAGGGGAGCCCCACAACATGTGCAATGGGATATGCGCCTTGGGAAAGGCGCTTCGCAACAAAGGAGCCACGGCGAGTGGCGGCGTCAGGCTTCTGTGGTGGGTGAGACCTTCGCTTTGGCAAGCATAGCTTGAGCTACGCTTGGCCAAATTGCACGCGGTTTGGTGCGTTGGAACGCTCATGACTAGCCCTATAAATGTTGTGATCATGTTCATGTTCACAAACTAACGCAAAATGACGTTATTCCCTTTGCAAACTGACTGTCTCTAAATTCCTGCTCACATAGCGTGAGGCGACCAGAAAGCTCACGCTCAGTCTCAGATTTGCCCAAAACAGTAGACGTGAACCAATAGAGTTTATCAGATCAACGTCCGGACCGCATCCACGCGCATCTTATCCTGACAAAGGGTTATGGGCCTACTGGTCTGAACGCCTCCAACGTTCACGCCTTCCGCAGCGCACATGATT
The DNA here is from genome assembly GCA_023375785.1 of Penium margaritaceum. Classification (NCBI taxonomy): domain Eukaryota; kingdom Viridiplantae; phylum Streptophyta; class Zygnematophyceae; order Desmidiales; family Peniaceae; genus Penium; species Penium margaritaceum. Next base: position 70,678 of record SZWC01009219.1, on the reverse strand, counting down.
GTCATCTTGGACGTCGCCGTGAAGTTCTGGGAACTCGTCTGAGTAGCAGCTGCGCACATGGCGCAGAAGGAGATGCAGCCCATTCAGAAGTATGCGGGCGGCCCGGGCTTCGGGCTATGGAGGTGGCAGTTTGAACTGCACCTCTCGCATAAGGGGCTGCTGGATGTCATGTTGGAAAAGGAGGTGCTCACAGAGGCGACTGTTACAGACGTAGAAAGGCAGACCTTCAAAAAGAAGAACACGGAGGCGCTCATGCTCTTGGTGTCCGGGACAGCCGAGTCACAGTGGGGCTACTTCCAAGGCTACAAGCTGGCAGACGAAGCTTGGAAAAAGCTCTGTGCCATCCACTAATCTAAGTCGCTTGCGAACAAAATCTTTGCGATGAAGCGGCTCCTCACGGTGAGAATCGAAGAGGGAGATGAAATCATCTCTGTCATGCGGCATATCAATTCGCTCGCCTTGCAATGCAACGATGTGGGGTGGAAGATCGACACGCAGCTGCAGGCAATGGCCCTCCTCATGGCCCTACCTGAAAGTTGGGATCCACTCATCATCGTTCTAGGAGGATGGTCGGAGGTCAAACTCACCTATCGCGCGGTCGCAGAGTACATCCGCAACGAGGCGCAGCGACGGAGCTGCGGGGAGACCTCGTCTTCCTCACCTGCCCTTGTCACCAAAACGTTGGGTGGTGGATGCGGGGGCCGAGGAAGTGGCGGAAAGGGCGGCGGCAAGAAGGGCGCCAAGAAAGGTGCTTGCCGCAATTGCAGCAAAGAGGGCTATTGGGCCCGTGAGTGCCCGGAGGAGGCAAAGACCGGCAGCAAAAACAGCAAGGGCAGGTCGCTCCTTAACTGCAACAAGAACCACTTCCTGAAGAAGGCCAATAGGCGGTGTCAAGGAGCACATCCACGACGAGAAGGTGGGGTTCGTCACCTACGAGAAGTCCTCCAAGTCGATGGTGGTCGCAAACGACAAAGTCGAGCCGGCGGCCGGCCAAGGCGACGTGGAGGTGGAAGTCTTGGTGGGCGATAAGGAGCTGTGCACAATCCGTGATGTGCAGCACGTCCTCGGCCTGGCTGACATCCTGAGTGTTAGCCGCTTGATAGACAAGGGATATGAGGTGCTCTTCCGTAGGAAAGGCACAATGGTGCGCATCGACAGCGACGGCGAGGTCGTGCTGGAGGCGAAGCGCGAGGGCGGTCTCTACATCATGGAGACCAAGGTGGTCCCCGCGGCATCCGACGCAGCAGATTTGCACGAGCGCGTCGTCAACATGGCCGAGGGAGGAAGCACTGATCTGGAGCTATAGCACTGACGGTTGGGGCATTCGGCGCCCGCAACCATTAAGGAGATGGTGAAGCGCGACATGGTGCGTGGCCTGGTCATCAACGGTGCAGACGCGGCACCAGATGCAGCAGTGCACAAAAAGTGCGAGCCTTGCATTTTGGGCAAGGCGCGGCGCAAGCCGTTCAACGAGAACGAGGCTTGCGCAAAGGACCTGCTGGAGGTCGTGCACAACGACGTGTGCAGACCGTTCAAAATGCCATCAAACAGCGGCTTGAGATACTTTGTCACCTTCATTGATGACTGCAGCAGAAAAATCTATGTGTACTTCATGAAGCGGAAGGGCGAGGTCCTGGACCAGCTGAAGGAGTACGTTGCAGCGGTGGCAAGGCAGACTGGCCGGAAGGTCAGAGCGCTACGTAGCGACAATGGCAGAGAGTACGTGGGCTGCATCGGGTGGATGAAGCAGCAGGGCATCAAGTGGGAACCCACTACGCCGTACTCGCCACAGTCCAACGGTGTGGCGGAGCGGGCGAACCAGACGCTTCTCAACACGGTGTGAACTATGCTTGTGGATACGGGGTTGCCGCGAGGGTTCTGAGCAGAGGCTGTACATACAGCAAGCTACACCATCAATCTCACCCCAACAGCGGTGCTGAAGGGTAAGGGCAGCTGGAAGATGCCACAGGAGGTTTGGAGCAGGCGCAAGCCAAACGTGGCGCACGTGAAGGTGTTCGGGTGCATGGCGCACGCGATGGTGCAGGCGGCGCAACGGCGCGACAGCAAGCTGGAACCGCCGGCAAAGCTGTGTTTGTTCCTTGGCTACGAGAGTGCGCAAAAGGCGTACCGGCTTTGGGACCCCCGCACGCAAGAGATCATCCGCAGCCGTGACGTCGAGTTCGACAAGCAGCAGAGCTTCAGCAGCAGCAGCAACGACATGAGCGTCGAGAACACTCCAAAATAGGGGGAGTGGTTCCAGCTCCTTGACAACGAGGAGGAGCCGGTGGACGCGTAGGTTGATGATGCGGCGTCGGAGCGCGGCAGTGTAGCAGGTGCAGTAGCCGATGCAAGGGACTCCGACGACGATGCAGCTGGGCTGGAGATCCGGCGGAATGATCCGTCGAAGGAGGCACCGCGGGTGCCAAAGCGCGCACTCCCGGCGGAGTTCGCGTCGGGCGTCAGAGAAAAATCCTCCGGACGCGCCGCCCGTCCGATTGATGGTTCACCAGAGCAGGAGGAGTCTTCGGGGAGTCGTCCGGTCGATGATTCACCAGAGCGGGCAGAGTCGGAAGGATCACAGCAGAGCGACGAGACGTGGCCAAGACTGCCGTGCCGCAGCGGGAGGCAGCGAAGAGCTAGGAAGCGTTTCGACGCAGGCACCAGTCCATGGATCGGCATGACGCGGTGCATGCTGGCTGCATCAACGGAACCGGCAACCATGCAAGAGGCGCTTGCGCAACCCGCGGGAAAGGAGTGGGACGCCGCAATCAAGTCGGAGTTGGCGCCCATTGTAGAAAAAGACACGTGGCAGCTGGTTGATAGGGCGAAAGACACAAAGGTCATCAGCTCCAAGTGGGTCTTCAAGACCAAGTTCACAAAGGAAGGAGTGGTTGAAAAGTACAAGGCGCGGCTCGTGGCGAAGGGATACGTATAGCGTAAGGGCGAGCACTATAATGAGATGTTTGCCCCCGTCGCCAAGTTTACAAGCATCCGGGCGATCCTTGCGGTGGCGGCCGCAAAGGACATGGAGCTCCACCAAATGGACGTAAAGACGGCCTTCCTCAAAGGCATCATGGACGAGGAAATCTACATGGAGGTGCCGGAGGGGGTGGAGGCGCCGGAGGGCAAGGGGTGCAAGGTGCGGAAGTCCTTGTACGAGCTAAAACAATCACCCCGATGCTGGTACCAATAGATGGACAGCTTCATGGCATAACTCGGCTTCAACCGCTTTGAAGCAGATCACAGTGTGTATGTGCGGCACAGCAAGAAGCTCCATCGAATTGTCGCACTCTACGTGGATAATCTGATCTTGTGCTCCTCAGACCTGCCCAGCCTACAGCAGCTGAAAGAGCAGCTGAGAAGTAGGTTCCATATGTCAGACATGGGGGAGCTGGAGTTCTACCTCGGGGTGAGAATTACGCAGAACCGAAGGGCGCGCACGCTTGAGCTGGGGCAGGCCAAATACGTGGCCAAGGTGCTGAAGCGGTACGGCATGGAGGACTGCAAACCATTGTGCAGTCCTGTCTTCACGACCTGTGAACTGAGTGCGGCAATGGTGTTAGCTACTCGGCTAACCACCTCTGGCAGAGAAGCCGCGAAACCAAAAAAGCTCAAAAAGGTTTTTAGGCCTTCTTCCTTTGTTGACATGTTTCATGCACCCCAAACTTAATCAAGCATACACTTCACCTTCAAGAGTACTAACGCCTTAGCATTACATCTCAAGAAGAGCTCAAGTCGTCAATACGCAAGAGAGCATCAAGCAAGGGTTAATTGATCAGCATGCAAGACAAGTCCTTTCGTAGCTGTCTGTCCAGTCCTAGAACTCAAAAGCACATTCTTGGGAAGTGGCCTGAACCAGCCACGTCACCAATAGACTTGCACTGTGGGCTTGACACATAAGCATCCTAGTGTCAAGGTGACAGACCAACCATGTAACATCCAAGAAGCTACGGACTTTCTTTCTTGGAAGCTTCCACAGCAAACAAGATGTGCATGGGGCCAGGATCGAACTCGTGACCTCTCACTTGGCCAAATCAACAAAATGGCCAAGGTAACCACTCACCCATATGGTGTACTCACAGGTCATATCTCACATGAGACAGAGCATAGTTGAGTCACATCACAACGGATCCAGGGGTCATACCTCCACAAGGGGCAGAGCATTCCTGATCCATCCTACAATACTGAATAAGGTGCAAAAACAATCAACANAGCATGCAAGACAAGTCCTTTTATAGCTGTCTGTCCAGTCCTAGAACTCAAAAGCACATTCCTGGGAAGTGGCCTGAACCAGCCACGTCACCAATAGACTTGCACTGTGGGCTTGACACATAAGCATCCTAGTGTCAAGGTGACAGACCAACCATGTAACATCCAAGAAGCTACGGACTTTCTTTCTTGGAAGCTTCCACAGCCAACAAGATGTGCATGGGGCAAGGATCGAACTCGTGACCTCTCACTTGGCCAAATCAACAAAATGGCCAAGGTAACCACTCACCCATATGGTGTACTCACAGGTCATATCTCACATGAGACAGAGCATAGTTGAGTCACATCACAACGGATCCAGGGGTCATACCTCCACAAGGGGCAGAGCATTCCTGATCCATCCTACAATACGCAATAAGGTGCAAAAAACAATCAACAAATCTCTCCTTTGCACCTTGCCTCAGTGGACATCGTCATTCATCATCACTTGCGTTTACCATGCCTTGCGATACCTTGCCTGCCTGCCTGGTGGAGATCCTTGTCCAGTGGCTTTGTAAGCATGTCAGCCCGGTTCAGCTTGGTACCGACATACTCAAGCTCCACTGTCTGCTTGTAGACCAAGTCTCGAGCGTAGTGGTAGCGGATCTCGATGTCCTTTGTGCGCCTGGACAGGACGGGGTTCTTTGACATGGCAATGGCGCTCATGTTGTCAATCTTGATGATTGTCGCCGTTGCCTGTGGTGCCTTCATCTCAGATAGCAGGCTTCGTAGCCACTGCATCTCTTTACACACCTCAGTCAAGGCGATGTACTCAGCTTCAGCTGTTGACAAAGAGACACATTCCTGCTTGCGACTTGCCCACCTGACTGCACCTCCATTCAACATACAGACAAAGCCGGAGATAGATTTTCTGTCATCGACATTCCCTCCCCAATCAGCATCAGTGTAGCACATGAGACGTAGTGATGTGGATCCAGCGATGCCTCTAAACTAGAGCCCCACGTGCCGCGTCCCCTGAAGGTAGCGCATGATGCGCTTCACGGCCTGCCAGTGAAGTGGACCGGGATTGGCCACAAACCGGCTCACATGCCCAACAGCATGGGCTATATCTGGTCGGGTGGCGACCATGGCATACATCAGACTGCCCACTGCAGACTGATATGGGATGCCAAGCATGTCAGTTTTCTCTGCTTCGTTGGATGGGGACATGGAGGTGGAGAGTTTTCACTCTGAGCTCATGGGTGTGCTGGCAGGTTTGCAATCTGCCATGTCGTATCTTTTGAGGATGGAGTCGATGTATTTTGTCTAGTTCAAGCTGATGGTACCTGCTGCTCTGTCGCGCTTGTTGGCAATTCCAAGATAGAAGTAAAGAGGACCCATGTCCTTCATCTCGAATCTGCTACTCAGTTGCCCCTTGAGATCGTCTAGCAACTGCTTTGAAGAAGAGCATAGAATCAGGTCATCAACGTACAAGGCGACCAACATAGTCCCTTTGTCACTCTCATGCGCGTACATGCTAGGGTCATTGTCGCAGTGCATGAAGGACTCCTTGCCCATGAACGTGTCCATCTCTTGGTACCAAAGTCTTGGCGCTTGCTTTAGCCCATAGAGTGCCTTCACCAATCTACACACCTTGCCCTCAGGAGCATCAACCCCCTCCGGAACCTCCATCAATACCTCCTTGTCAAGTTTGCCGTAAAGGAAGGCTGTCTTGACATCCATCTGGTGGACCTCCATGTTCTCGGCAGCAGCAATGGTGAGCATTGACCGGATTGAGGCAAATGTCACAACTGGAGCAAAGGTTTCATCGTACTCTGCGCCAAGCCGTTGGGAGAATCCTTTTGCTACCACCCATGCCTTGTACTTGTCTATCTTGCCATCTTGTTTCCTTTTTTCTTTCAGCACCCACTTGGACCCCACAACGTGAGCCCCGGCAGGTCTGTCCACCAGCACCCATGTCCCATTCTCTTCAATGGAGCTGAGTTCACTGCGAATTGCTTCATCCCACTCTGCTTTGTCAGGCCGAGTGAGTGCCTCTGCGACAGACGTTGGCTCCTCTTGAACCAAGAATGAATAGTTGAAACCTGTCCATTCACCCTTATCTGCATCGTAATGCTGCCAAGGTACTTTGAGGCGTTAACTGCTCCTTGAACCTGGTAGCGGGTGCTGTTGATGTGGAGGCTGGAGAACTGGTTTGTCGTTGATGATGGGAGAGGCATCCTCCTCATTGTCTGGAGCATCGGATACGTCGGAATCAGAGTCTGATTCCTCCGAGTTATCTTCATGACCTTCTCTCCCTGTTGCAGCACCTATCCCATGCCATTGTGCTGGTGCTTCATCTCCATCTTCAAGGAGAGTGAGCCACTCTCCCTGTTTTGGAGCGTTCTCCAGTTCGAGATGCTCTCCCTTGCTCACAAAAAACTTCGTGGAAATCCACGTCTTCGTGGAAATCCTTCTTGGCCCCTTGGTCCCAGAGTCGATAAGCCTTGTGGGCGGTGTCATAGCCGATAAAAATGCACTTTTGTGCTCTTGCATCGAGCTTTCCAGGGCCCTCACCGGCCTAGACCTTGGCAAACACGGTGCAACCGAACACCTTGAGATGGGAGGCATTCGGCTTCTTGCCTGACCATGCTTCTTGAAGCGTCTTTAGCTGTTGTGTCTGCTTCTTCTTTCCTCTCCTTCGCACAGCTGCTGCAGATGCGAGGTTCACAAGGTAGGTAGCCTTACGTGCCCCTTCAGCCCAGAACATAGGAGGCAGCTTGGCGTCAAAGAGCATGCACCTTGTCATGCCTAGGAGCGTTTGGTTCATCCTCTCTGCTACGCCATTGCTTTCAGGTAAGTAGGGTGTCGTTTTCTGGTGTTCAATGCCCTGTGTCTTGAGCCACTCCCTGCAGGCTTCATACTCTCCCCCGTTGTCCGTTCTGAATGCCTTCGCCTTCTTTCCACTATGTCGCTCAACCATAGCGACAAAGGCTTGCAGATTCTCCTTCACCTCACTTTTCTTTTTGAGAAAGTATATCCACACCTTGCGGCTGTTGTCATCAATGCATGTGAGGAAATATCTGCTACCTCCATTTGATGGCATGCGGAAGGGACCGCACACGTCAGAGTGCACGAGGTCAAGGAGGGCGAGAGCACGCGCACCATTGCGCTTCAAGGGTTTCCTTTTTGCCTTGCCTTGAAGGCATGGCTCACACATGATGTTGGCTTCCTCCGCCTCATCACCTAGATCCATCCCATGCACTAGCTCCTGCTTTGCCATGAGCTCCAATGTGCGATGAGCCACGTGCCCAAAGCGCCTATGCCACAGGTTTTTGGAGGATGTGCACAGGCTAGAATGAACAGCCCCGGTGGTTGTATTTGCTTGCGGTTTTGTTGCTAAATCGTCTGATGCCACTGCATCTGCTGATCCAACATGTCCTTCGTTTGAATCTACATCGCTGCTCTCCTCATCATCATTGTCCACCGAAGATTCAGCCGTTGAATTTGTAGTTTTGGTCCGCAAGACGTAGAGCCCATCAACGCGAGGAACCTGTGCGACAACCTTCTTGGCAGAGTAGGAGATGTTGATGTCCTTGGTAGGAACTATTACCGCTTCCTTCTCTGTGAAGACCACTGTCATGCCATGGTCAGTTATCTTAGAGACGGAGAGAAGGTTGGCTTTGAAGGAGGGCAAGTAGACCACCCCCTCTAGCTTGAGGTCGGAATCTCCACCGTTGACACCCACTGTGACTAGCTTGTCACCAATCCCCTCAGCTGCCTCAACCTTGCCGTTGGCAACTCTGAAGTTCTTTTTGCATGGAGCAAGAGAGATGAAGTCTCTCTTCTCGTAAGTGGTGTGCTCGTTTGTGCCCGAGTCGAGGCCGTAAGCTCCTGGCCTAAGTATCGCCCTCCCTTTGTTGTAGGCACACTCAGCCATCAAGCTTGTGGGATCCTTCCCACCATGTCCCCCTTGCCATTCATAACCGTCTCCTCCCTCTCTCTTGGGTGCACGGCACTCTCGAGCCTAGTGCCTAGCCTTGCCACAGTTATGGTAGTTTCCTTGGCGATTTGTACCCCTTCCACTGTTGCTAGTGCTGTTGTTTCCCCTGTACCCAGAGGAGGAGGTATTGCAAAAGGTGCCACTGCTTCGTGAGGCAAAGGCAGCCATGTTTGCTTCACTGTTGCTACGACGCATGGCTTCATTTTGCACATACTCGGATACGGTGGTGTAGGAAACTAGATCTTAAGTCCACCCTCCAATTACCGTTATCATGGGGCCCCAACGTTCCAGCAACGTCATCAGAAAAAACATGGCCTGCATGTCGGATTTTAGGTCCCACCCCATGCCGGTGGCTTGTGGCAAGAGCGTCTCAAATTTCTGCATAAAGGCGGAGACATCTTTCCCTTCACCAAGTCTCATGCTGATGATGTTTTGTAGAATGAAGAGACAGTTAGCAAGTGAGGAGGACTGAAAGACCTTGCCAAGTTTGGCGTATGCCGCGGCTGCCACTGTACAACAGCTGATGTGTGAAAGGACTGAGGGTTATATGGAGGATACAAAAATGGCGAGAGCCTTCTTGTTCAGCTTGACCCATGCCACAAGGTCAGTACCCTCCTTCTTTGGTGCTGGGATAGTTCCGTCAACATATCCTAGCAGATCTCTGTCATCCATGATGATCTCAAAGTGCCACTTCCAGAGCGCAAACCCCTCTCCATCAAATTTGAGGATGGGTAAATGATTCCCTGGTTCCCCTGTCCCTGCCATCCCTACAACTACAACTGCTACAGCTGCAGTACCTGTTGTTGATGCTGATGAACCTGTGTTTGAGGCCGCTATAGGCTGTTGGTGAGAAGAGGCAACTGATTCCCCTGTTCACGTTGACCGTTGCAATAAGATGTAGGCTGGTGTAGGCTGATGTAGGCTCATGTCAGCTTCCAAGGTAGAAAGGTGCAGATGTGTTGCATTCCCCTCCTGTTGATGTTGCCTTGTAAACAGAGAAGTTGGGTGAGAGCAAAGGCGCTCTCACTGCTTGTTACCTTAGCGGTTGCGTGCGTGAAACTTCCCTAACCAGAGGAGTGCGCCCATAATCCTTTATTAGCTACTGAGCTAACCACCTCTGGCAGAGAAGCCGCGAAACCAAAAAAGCTCACAAAGGTTTTTAGGCCTTCTTCCTTTGTTGACATGTGTCATGCACCCCAAACTTAATCAAGCATACACTTCACCTTCAAGAGTACTAACGCCTTAGCATTACATCTCAAGAAGAGCTCAAGTCGTCAATACGCAAGAGAGCATCAAGCAAGGGTTAATTGATCAGCATGCAAGACAAGTCCTTTTATAGCTGTCTGTCCAGTCCTAGAACTCAAAAGCACATTCCTAGGAAGTGGCCTGAACCAGCCACATGACCAATAGACTTGCACTGCAGGCTTGACACATAAGCATCATAGTGTCAAGGTGACAGACCAACCACGTAACATCCAAGAAGCTAAGGACCTTCTTTCTTGGAAGCTTCCACAGCAAACAAGATGTGCATGGGACAAGGATCAAACTCGTGACCTCTCACTTGGCCAAATCAACAAAATGGTCAAGGTAACCACTCACCCATATGGTGTACTCACAGGTCATATCTCACATGAGACATAGCATAGTCGAGTCACATCACAACGGATCCAGGGGTCATACGTCCACAAGGGGTACAGCATTCCTGATCCATACTACAATACTGAATAAGGTGCAAAAACAATCAACAAATGGCACCGCAAACAAAAGAAGAGCGGGAGGATATGGCAAGGGTACCGTACCAATCGGCGGTGGGCGGCCTCATGTACGCCATGGTGGCGACTCGACCAGACCTGGCCTACGCGGTGGGCCAAGTAAGCAGGTACGTGGCCGATCCGTGGCCACTACACTGGCAGGCGGTCAAGCGCATCCTCCGCTACCTACAGGCGACGCGGCACGTGCGCCTGAGGCTCGGCGGCAAAGGGCGGTCGGACCCTTTACGTCTGGTCTGTTACACGGACGCAATATATGCTGGGGATGTGGACAAGCGGAAGTCCACATCCGGCTACGTGTTCTTCCTCGTTGGTGCAGCAGTCTCGTGGTGTAGCAGGAAGCAGGATTGCGTCACCACCTCCACAGTGGAAGTTGAGTACATCGCACTCGTCAAGGCGGTAAAGGAGGCGGTGTGGCTCCGCAGGTTGCTTGGGGAGCTGGGCGTGCCGCAGCTGGAGCCTACAGTGGTGCAAGAGGAGAACACCGGCTCCATCTCGCTGACCAACAACCCGACGCAGCACACGAGGACGAAGCACATCGATGTGCGTTATCACTACGCACGGGACATGGGCGAGAAGGGGCATGTGGTGCTGTAGTACTACAGCACGCACAACATGCTTGCGGATTACTTGACCAAGGGGCAACCCGCGGACCGGCACGCGATAAGCGTGGCTGAACTTGGGATGACCAGCTATGATTGGCTGGAGGGCGCAGCAGAAGATGAGTGAGAGCAAGCAGGACCAGCGGGCATGGCAGGTGCAAGGGGGAGAATGTTGAAAAATTGCCCCTTCGCATGCCAAACTGCGGCGCCGGGAGGCGCCGACGAGCCGCCAGAAAGTGAAAACACCGCTCCGGCGGATCTGGCGACTGGAAAATTGCTCGGATCCTAAAATGGAGGATTGTCCCTGAAATTGGAGAAGTCGCTGAGTCCAGTGGAAGTTGTTTTCAAGGAAGATATGGCCTTCCAAAGTTGGGGTATGCGCAGCGGCTCTGGAAGCCGGCTGCGACTCAAAATCCGGTCGATAATCGACCGGACTGAGTAACAAAATACCATCTTGAGAAATTGCTCTGATAGGCCTGCCAAGGCGTCCGGTGGATGATCCGCCTGATCAAGTGGATCATCCACCGGATTCAGTAATGCAGGTTGTTACGGAGGGACTTAGCCTAAAACCTGGCTCGACGTCCGAAACTCAGTAGTACGTTTTGTTACTCGGGGACTTCATCAAAATTGTGACTGCAGGTCCACGGACAGGTTTTGAACCTCGTCACACCCCATCACCAAACACGACCCAAAAGTGGGTAGGGTGCGTGGAAACAGTGCAGGGGACTCCCACAACAAGTGCAATGGGATATGCGCCTTGGGAAAGGCGCTTCGCACGTGAACGAAGGCGCCACGGCGAGTGGCGGCGTCAGGCTTCTGTTGTGGGTGAGACCTACGCTTCGGCAAGCATAACTTGAGCTACTCTTGGCCACATTGTGCGCGGTTTGGTGCGTTGGAAAGCTCATGACTAGCCCTATAAATGTTGTGATCATCCATGTTCAACTAACGCAAAACGACGTTATTCCCTTCGTTAACTGACTGTCTCTAAATTCATGCTCAAATAGCGTGAGGCGACAAGAAAGCTCACGCTCAGTCTCAGATTCGCCCAAAACAGTAGACGTGAACCAATAGAGTCTATCAGACCAACGTTGGGACCGCATCCACGCGGATCTTATCCTGAAAACACACACACACACACACACACACACACACATACACACATACACACACACACACACACATGCGTCCGAGCACAGAACATTGTGTGCTCCACTCACTCCAACTGTCCTCCATCCCTCAGTCCTTTAGTCCCTGTGCCCCTCTTACCCCCCCCCCCCCACCCCAAGTCCATATGTAGTCTGCAACTTCCCCACGCACCACATTGTCGCTGGAGGTAGTTTTGGCTCTCAATGCCACCGCTATGAAAAACTCTCAACTTCACACTGGTAGCACGTCATCATTCCATTGTTTCCAACTTTTCTGGCGAAAAGAAAAAAAAGAAGAAGAGGAAAATGAACAAGGGGATACTCAATGTTTTCTCGAACACATCTTCAACAGTGTTGAAGATGTGTTCGAGAATATTTCTGGTATTGAATCAACACGAACACCGACACTGACACCAACACCGGCACCAGCACCAACATCGGCACCGGCACCGGCACCGGCACCGGCATCGGCACCGGCACCGGCACTAACACCCACACCGACAGCAACACCGACAGCAAGACCAACACCAACACCGACACCAACACCGACACCAACACCAACACCAACACCGACACCATCACCAACACCAACATCCATACCGATACCAACACCGACAACAACACCCACACCAACACCAACACCGACACCAATACCGACACCAACACCAAGACCAACACCAACACCGACACCAACACCGACACCAACACACACACCAAAACCCATACCAACACCCACACCAACACCAATACCGGCACCTCCAAAGAATGAAGAAGATGCCACAAGTGCCCTACGGTTCTACTGTTGCTGCTGTTGGTGCTAACACCAGTGTCCGAGCATTCCCCTCCCCCCCCCACTCTCCCCTCCCTCCACCCCCCTCCCCCACTCCCCTCCCTCCTACCCCACCCCCCTCCCCCCCCCCACTCCAAACCGGAACTGAATTCCACCACGTCTTGCTGCTTGACCTTCCAAGGGCCGTACACGTCCTCGTACACCTCCTCTGACCCGCCGCCACCACCGCCACCAACGCTGCCACCGCCCTCGGTGCCGCTACTGCTGATGGCTCGCGCGGACATCAAAGCTGGTCGTGTAGGAGGGGGGGAAACGGACAGACGCTGGAGGGTGTGCCGTGAACGGGACGAGAGTGCGCGAGGAGCGACGGCATGGCTGCCAGCCCCTGTTACTGGTGACGAGAGAGAGAGTGGAGATGAGGAAGCAAACGAGGACGAGTGGGAGGATGAGGATGAGGATGAGGATGGGGCCATAGATAGGGATGGGGACGAGGATGAGAAGGGGGAGGATTGGGTGGACGGCAGCAGGAGGGTAGCGGCAGAAGACAGCCTCCACCGTGCTCCCGGCCTGCCCCGCAAACTGCTGACGTCATGGTGCGTCAGCAGGTTGGGACGCAAGTCCATGGCACATGACATGTGGGTCATACGGTGCCGGAGCCTCCACTTGTTCGAATAAATGAGCAGCCTCTGGAGGTGGGAGGCTCTCTTCTTGTTCTTCTCGCTTCTTCTTCTCACTTTTTCCTCTCGTTCCTTCTTTGTCTCTCTTCTTCGCCGCGGTCGTGTGAAAGATGGCGGGTGGGCTACGGTGGCAACCGCTTTCTGCTGCTGTTCAATGCAAATAGAACAGGTGACAAAAGATAGGACAGGCAGGCCAAAAGACGGCGGTGTCGGGAGGGGGGGGGGGGTAGGGGGGGGCGGGAGGGGGGCGTGCGCTTGCCCAGTCAGGAAGACAATTGTAGCTTGAGGAGAAATTTGTGTACGACAACGATAAGCGATGCCCCTGTTTCCTTTCCCACGTATGCCGATCGCCCCTCCTTTTACACTGTTTGGGTTACATAGTAACCTATTACAATCAGTTCGTGGCCAAAAGATGCTTCAAGAAAATCGTGATTGGTGGATTGGTCGTTTTTCTGACATATCCACCAATCATGGCGCAAGAATCATTCGGACTGTATGCCCCCCCACGTCCGCGGACTCCTAGGGGAGGACCTAGATTTCCGGACAGACCCTGGATAGTACGGAATGAGCAGTCCGACGCCAGGATTAAAGGGTAAGGACTGTACGTTTAGGCCCTCCAGTCCATTTGCGAGCGGAATTTTATGTTTGTGTCCCCTCTATGTCTCTCCTCCTTGGCCTCGCCTTGTCCTATTTCACAGAACTGGTCGTCATGCTAAACTCGTGAGACTCGTGAACCTGGCTTCAAACAGGGGCAAAATGCAATTGAAAGAAAAGAAATTCAACCACCGTCATACAAGCAGGTAGATAAATTACATTCTGCCTATAATTATGTTACATTACTTTTTGTAACATAAGGAAACATTCAAGATTCATCCAAATTTGACAAAGATAGTGAAGTTTACAATAAATGTGTGAAACTAGCATGTTCACAATAGAAGAACATATTAATATCATTTACATAAATTAATCATCATATAAAACCATATTCACAAAAAAAGAGAAGAAATACCTTTTGACTTTCTTCTTCAATATGTTGGTGAATTGTTTTACATAATACTATACTTTCAAGCACATTCGTTCACTTTTTGGTTGCTTTTTTTCTCATTCACATCCACACAAGTTGGAAAAAATCTTGTGTAGCTTGATTTAATTTAGAAAGAGTTCGCCTAAACCATACACAATGGGCAAACAAAAAAATTACTTTGAGCGAATGCGGGTAACATTTTGGCAGTCCATTTATGACCAGTTTTTGTTTCCATGGATGAAGTATATTCTCATGGCAAACCTTCCACCGTGTGGTCCAGATTGCGGGAAATTATTTAGCCTCTTAAGAGATACGAATATGAATACTTTTGCGCGGTTACTATGTAACCCTATGCACGCTTTGCGTGCAACACCTGCCTCTTGTTTACTTAGGTGCCATTTTTTTAGCAAAACTGTAAAACATCTGTCCCGGTCTAAAAAACAATAGAACACCTTACCCCCAGTGTACAACGCTGTCATCCAGGTGCCCCGCTCTTCTTGACCATTGCTCTCGGTTTGTAGTCGTTCGTCTAATATTCCTCGATTGTGGTACGGATTTTTTCTCGTAGTACTAGTCAAATGGTTGTTAAGTTGAGCGAGGGGATAGTAGACAAAGTTTACAGTTGCTTCGTAAAAGTGGTTTGGTTATGATTTTGTTTTAGCACTAGAAAGTGCACAGTCGCTATATGCCCTTCCACCCTGAACGTCTTTGTCATATGCCCCAAACTGAGGGGCATGTGACACTGTCCAAAATGCCCCCATAGGGTGGATGGTGCAATGGACAATGATTATGTGGCATATGGAGTTCGAGAAACGAAAATTGGGTCAGATATTAATCACAATTTGAAATTTGGGACATATTAAACATAATTTCTTGAAAACAAGGTGCATAACAAGGCGCGCGGTGCGGTCCCGACATTTTCCTGATCGTCTCTAGTGGTTCACGTCTACTGTTTTGGGCAAATCTGAGACAGAGCGTGAGCTTTCTGGTCGCCTCACGCTATCTGAGCAGGAATTTTGAGACAGTCAGTTTGCGTTGGGAATAACGTCGTTTTACGTTAGTTTTGTAACATTAACATGATCAAAACATTTATAGGGCTAGTCATGAGCTTTCCAACGCACCAAACCGCGCGCGATTCGGCCAAGCGTAGCTCAAGTTATGCTTGCCGTGGCGCAGGTCTAACGAACCACAGAAGCCTGACGCCGCCACTCACTGTGGCGCCTTCGTTCACGTGCGAAGTGCCTTTCCCAAGGCGCATGTCACATTGCACATGGTGTGGGGATCCCTTGCACTGTTTCCACGCACCCTACCCAATTTTGGGTCGTATTTGGTGATGGGGTGTGACAAGGTTTGAAACCTGTCCGTGGACCTGCAGTCAGAATTTTGACCATGTCCCCGAGTAACAAAACATACTACTGAGTCTCGGACGTCGAGCCAGAATTTTGGCTAAGTCCCTCAGTAACAACCTGCACTACTGGATCCGGTGGATGATCCACCTGATCAGGCGGATCATCCACCAGACGCCTCGGCAGGCCTATCAGAGCATTTTCTCCAGATGGTATTTTTGTTACTCGGTCCGGTCGATTATCAACCGGATTTCGAGTCGCAGCCGGCTCCCAGAGCCGCTGGGCATGCCCCAACTTTGGAAGGCCATATCTCCCTCGATACTTGTCTGATTCCGGCAAAACAACTTCCATCGGACTCAGCAACTCGTCAAATCTCAGGGGAAATCCTCCATTTTACGATCCGAGCAATTGTCGAGTTGCCAGACCCGCCGGAGCGGAGTTTCCACTTTCTGGCGGCTCGTCAGCGCCTCCCAGCGCCGCACTTGGGCATGCGGAGGGGCAATTTTTCAACATTTCTCCCCCTTGCACCTGCCATGCCCGCTGCTCTTGCTTGCTTTTACTCATCTTCCGCTGCGTCCTCCAGCCCATCATAACTGGTCATCCCAAGTCCGGCCACGCTCATCGTGTGCCGGTCAGCGGGTTGCCCCTTGGTCAAGTAATCCGCAAACATGTTGTGCGTGCTGCAGTGATGCAGAACCACCGGCCCCTTCTTGACCATGTCCAGTGCGTAGTGATAACGCACGTGGATGTGCTTTGTCCTCTTGTGCTGCGTCGCATTGTTGGTCATCGAGATGGAGCCGGTGTTGTCCTCTTGCACCACCGTAGGCTCTAGCTGCTGCACGCCCAGCTCCCCCAGCAACCTGCGGAGCCACACCGCCTCCTTGACCGCCTCGGCTAGCGCGATGTACTCTGCTTCCATTGTGGAGGTGGCGGCGCAGTCTTGCTTCTTGCTGCACCACGAGACCGCTGCACCAGCAAAGAAGAACACATAGCCGGATGTGGACTTCCGCTTGTCCACATTCCCAGCGTAGTCTGCGTCCGTGTAGCAGATCAGACGCAAAGGGTCCGCCCGCCCTTTGCCGTCCAACCTAAGGCGCGCATGCCGCGTCGCCTGCGGGTAGCGGAGGATGCGCTTGACCGCCTGCCAGTGTAGTGGCCCTGGATCGGCCACATACCTGCTCACTTGGCCCAGCGCGAAGGCCAGGTCCTGTTGAGTCGCCACCATGGCGTACATAAGCCTGCCCCCCCCCCCCGACTGGTAGGGCATCCCTGTCATATCCTCCCACTCTTCTTTTGTTTGCGGCGCGATTGTCGCACTTAGTTCACAGGTCGTGGAGACAGGACTACACACTGGTTTGCAGTCCTCCATGCCGTGCCGCTTCAGCACCTTGGCCACGTATTTGGCCTATCCCAGCTCAATCGGGGGTGCCCTCCGGTTCTGCGTAATGCTCACCCCGAGGTAGAGGTCCAGCTCCGCCATGTCCGACATCTAGAACCTGCTGCTCAGCTGCTCTTTCAGTTGCTGTAGGCTGGGCAGGTCTGAGGAGCACAAGATCAGATCGTCCACGTAGTGTGCGACAATCTGATGGAACTTCTTACTGCGCCGCACGTACACACTGTGATCTGCCTCACAGCGCTTGTACCAGCATCGCGGTGATACTTTTAGCCCGTACAAGGACTTCCGCAGCTTGCACACCTTGCCATCCAGCGCCTCCACCCCCTCCGGCACCTCCATGTAGATTTCCTTCTCGATGATGCCATTGAGGAAGGCCGTCTTTACGTCCATTTGGTGGAGCTCCATGTCCTTGCGGCCGCCACCGCAAGGATCGCCCGGATGCTTGTAAACTTGGCGACGGGGGCGAACGTCTCGTCGAAGTATTCGCCCTTACGCTGTGCGTACCCCTTCGCCACAAGCCGTGCCTTGTACTTGTCAACCACACCTTCCTTTGTGAACTTGGTCTTGAAGACCCACTTGGAGCCGATGACCTTGGCGTCTTTCGGCCTATCAACCAGCTGCCACGTGTCATTTTCAGCAATGGACGCCAACTCTGACTTGGTGGCGGCATCCCATTGCTTTCCCTCGGGCCACGCAAGCGCCTCTTGCATGGTTGTCGGCTCCGTTGATGCAGCCAGCATGCACCGCGTCATGCCGATCCACCGACCGGTGCCTGCGTCAAAACGCTTCCTCGCTCTCAGCTGCCTTCTGCTGCGGCGCGGCAGTCTTGGCGGCGTCTCGTCGCTCTACTGCGATCCTTCTGACTCTGCTCGCTCCGGTGAATCATCGACCGGACGTCTTCCCAAGGATTCCTCCCGCTCCGGTGAACCATCAACTGGATGGGCGGTGCGTCCAGAGGATTTTTCTCCAACGCCGGACGCGAACTCCGCCTGGAGTGCATGCTCCAGCACCCGCGGTGCCTCCTTCGATGGATCATTGCGTTGGATCTCTAGCCCAGCTGCATCATTGTCGGATTCCTTTGCGTCGGATGCTGCACCTGCTGCACCGCCACGCTCTGACACCACATCATCGACCTCCGCGTCCGCCGGCTCCTCCTTGTAGTCAAGGAGCTGGAACCACTCCCCCTGTTTTGGAGTGTTCCCGACGCTCATGTCGTTGCTGCTGCTGCTGAAGCTCTGCAGCTCGTCGCACTCGACATCATGGCTGTGGATGATCTCTTGCGTGTGCTGGTCCCAATGTCGGTACGCTTTTTGCGCACTCTTGTAGCCGAGGAACAAGCACGGCTTTGCCCGCAGTTCCAGCTTGTTGTCGCGTTGTTGCGCCGCCTGCACCATCGCGTGCGCCTTGCACCCGAACACCTTCAGGTGCGCCACGTTTGGCTTGCGCCCGCTCCAAACCTCCTGCGGCGTCTTTTAGCTGCCCTTACCCTTCAGCACCGCTGTTGGGGTTAGGTTGATGGTGTAGCTCGCTGTACGCATAGCCTCCGCCCAGAACCCTCGCGGCAACCCTGCATCCACGAGCATGGTCCGCACCATGTTGAGCAGCGTCTGGTTTGCCCGCTCCGCCACTCCGTTGGACTGTGGCGAGTATGGCGTAGTGCGTTCCCACTTGATGCCATGCTGCTTCATCCACCTACTGCAGCCCACGTACTCTCCGCCATTGTCGCTGCGTAGCGCTTTGACTTTCCGGCCAGTCTGCCTCTCCACCGCTGCGACGTACTCCTTCAGCCGGTCCAGGACCTCGCCCTTCCGCTTCATGAAGTACACGTAGAGTCTTCTGCTGACGTCGTCAATGAAGGTGACGAAGTATCTCAAGCCGCCGTTTGACGGTGTTTTGAACGGTCCGCACACGTCGCTGTGCACGACCTCAAGCAGGTCCTTTACACGAGCCTCGTTCTCGTTGAACGGCTTGCGCCGTGCCTTGCCCAAAATGCAAGGCTCACACTTTTTGTGCGCTGCTGAATCTGCTGCTGCGTCTGCACCGTCGATGATGAGGCCACGCACCATGTCGCGCTTTGCCATCTCCTTAACAGTTGCGGGCACCGAATGCCCCAACCGTCGGTGCCAAAGCTCCACATCAGCGCTTCCCCCCCTTGACCATGTTGACGACACGCTCCTGCAAATATACTGCGTTGGATGCCGTGGAGACCACCTTGGTCTCCACAATGTAGAGACCGCCCTCGCGCTTCGCCTCCAGCATGACTTTGTCGTCGCCGTCAATGCGCACCACAGCGCCTTTCCTCCAGAAGAGCACCTCATACCCCTTGTCTGTCAAGGAGCTGACACTCAAAATGTCAGCCAGGCCGGGGACGTGCTCCACATCACAAATTGTGCACAGCTCCTTCTTACTGCCCACCACGACTTCCACCTCCACGTCGCCTTGGCCGGCCGCCGGCTTGACTTTGTCGTTCGCGGCCACCATCGACTTGGAGGACTTCTCGTAGGTGACGAATCCCACCTTCTCGACTTGGGTGTGCTCCTCGGCCCCGGAATCCGGGCACCGCCAGTTGGCCTTCTTGAGGAAGTGGTTCTTGTTGCCGTTGAGGAGAGACCTGCCCTTGTTGTTTTTGCCGCCGGTCTTTACCTCCTCCGGGCACTCACAGGCCCAATAGCCCTCCTTGCCGTAATTGTGGCACGCACCTTTCTTGGCGCCCTTCTTGCCGCCGCCCTTTCCGCCACTTCCTTTGCCCCCACTTCCGCCACCACATGTTTTGGTGACGAGGGCCGATGAGGGAGACGAGGACTCCCCGCGGCTCCGGCGCTGCGCCTCGTTGCGGATGTACTCTGCGACCGCGCCGTAGGTGAGCTTGTCCTCCGACCATGCTCCAAGGACAGTGATGAGTGGGCCCCAACTGTCAGGTAGGGCCATGAGGAGGGCCATCGCCTGCAGTTGCGTGTCAATCTTCCACCCCACATTGTTGCATTACGAGGCGAGCGACTCGATCTGCTGCATGGCGGAGATGACATCATCTCCCTCCTTGATTCTCACCGTGAGGAGCCGCTTCATCGCGAAGATTTTGTTCGCGAGCGACTTGGATTGGTGGATGGCACAGAGTTTTTGCAAAGCATCGGCTGCTAACTTGCAGCCTTGGAAGTAGCCCCACTACGACTTGGCCGTCCCGGACACCAGGAGCATGAGCGCCTCCGTGTTCTTCTTTTCGAGGGCCTGCTTCTCCGCGTCTGTGGCAGTTGCTTCTGTGAGCACCTCTTTTCCCAACATGACATCCAGTAGCCCCTCATGCGAGAGGTGCAGTTCAAACTGCCACCTCCATAGCCCGAAGCCCGGGCTGCCCGCATACTTCTGAACGGGCTGCGTCTCCTTCTGCGCCATGTGCACAGCTGCTACTCCGACGAGTTCACAGAACTTCACGGCGACGTCCAAGATGACGATCCCGTGCGCTGCGGAAGACGTGAACGTTGGAGGCGTTTAGACCAGTGGGCCCATAACCCTATTTCAGTATGAGATCTGCGTGGTGCGGTCCCGAAATTTGCCTGATCCTCTCTAGTGGTTCATATCTACTGTTTTGGGCGAATCTGAGAATGAGCGTGAGCTTTCTGGTCGCCCCATGCTATGTGAGCAGGAATTTAGGGACAGCCAGTTGGAGAAGGGAATAACGTCGTTTTACGTTAGTTTTTTAACATTGACATGATCACAACATTTATAGGGCTAGTCATGTGCTTTGCAACGCACCAAACCGCACACAATTTGGCCAAGCATAGCTCAAGTTATGGTTGTCGAAGCACAGGGCTCACCCACCACAGAAGCCTGATGCCGCCACTCGCCGTGGCGCCTTTGTTCACGTGCGAAGCGCCTTTCCCAAGGCGCATATCACATTGCACATGGTGTGGGGGTCCCCTGCACTGTTTCCACGCACCCTACCCACTTTTGGGTCATGTTTGGTGATGGGGTGTGACAAGGTTCGAAACCTGTCCGTGGACCTGCAGTCAGAATTTTGACTGTCCCCGAGTTACAAAACGTACTACTGAGTTTCGGACGTTGAGCCAGGATTTTGGCTAAGTCCCTCAGTAACAACCTGCACTACTGGATCCGGTGGATGATCCACGTGATCAGACGGATCATCCACCGGATGCCTCGGCAGGCCTATCGGAGCATTTTCTTCTGATGGTTTTTTTGTTACTCGGTCCGGTCGATTATCGACCGGATTTCGAGTCGCAGCCGGCTCCCAGAGCCGCTGCGCATACCCCAACTTTGGAAGGCCATATCTCCCTCGATACTTGTCCGATTCCGGCGAAAAACCTTTCACCGGATTCAGTAACTCATCAAATTGCAAGGGAAATCGTCCATTTTAGTATCCAAGCAATTGTCGAGTCGCCAGATCCGCCGGAGCAGAGTTTTCATTTTATGGCAGCTCGTCAACGCCTCCCGGCGCCGCACTTGGGCATGCGGAGGGGCAATCTTTCAACAATAACACTACTGTTCTTGTAACACGAGGCGCATGAGGGTTTTTTTTATTTTTGTACCGTGTACTTGCATTCGCATAGCAAGCTTCGCGCAGAAGGCAACACCCATGCAGGTGCGGAGCCACAAGTGGACAACGTTGAGGTCGCCGTACCCTGACATGGATGAGGTCTTCGCTGCTTTGTCGATGACTACCATCATGGGATGGTCGGAGAAAAATTCAACAGTGGCACCAGTTTAAAAACAGCACGCGAAAATGGTGCCCATCCAAAGCGGACACAAAACAATGGCGCCAACAGAAATGAAACCCTCAAAAATGACCACCCCAAAAGCGAGCACGCAAAACTCGCCCCCTCCTAGAACAGCACACAAAAATGGCGCCCAAAAAAAAAAACGAACCCCACTAAGTAGCTCGTAAAAATGACACCCTCTCTTTTGTGATACCACGTCATCAACCAAGTTTGCGATGGTTAGCGGACCTTTCTAATATTTCTTTCCAGATCTTTCTCAAAAGACAACGTGCAATGTTTTAGAGATAATGCACTTGACAAAAAAATGATGACGACAATGGTCACAAGCAAAAGAGACCCTGTTTGTGTGTCTGCCCGTTTTTCCACATGTCTCGCTTTGAAGCCGCTTTATTCTATTTTTTTCCCCATTCAATCGAAGGCAGCTCTTTTTTCTTACGTCAGAGGCTATGTGCCCCAATTACGCCTCCCCCTCCTACCCGCCCTCCAGGTTGGCCTCGTTGCGAGAAAAAAAAAAGCGGGGTAGATCGCCTTTGAAGGTGATTTGCCCCGCTTTTGCCTCCCCTCCCTCTCCCCCTCTCATTTGGCTTTAATGCGATGGAAAACCACAAAGCAAGGTAAATCACCTTCGAAAGCGTTCTGCCTTGGTTCTCCCTCCGCCACCCTTTGCTACTCCCAGTTGGCTTTGATGAGAGACCAAAACAAAAATCGGGGCAGATCACTTTTTACACGACGGTAAAAAACAAAGACAAAAAAATAGAGTCAACCGGGTTTGGAGGCACATGAAAAAAACATGCAAGAGGATGTTAGAGAGACTTGTTTTGCTAGCAATGATGATCACATTGATACTTGCGTCATTCCCATTTGGTACAAAATATGGAAATCATTTCCTGAGAGAAACTCGAAAGAGAAAGGAGACAGACCCGCGTTCGAACACAGACTTTGGTGGATGACGTGGCATCAGTAGAGGGGGGGTGCTGTTTTTGCATGCTACTTTACGGGGTGCACATTTTGTAGGGTGCCATTTTTGCGTCCTATCCTAGAAGGGGTCCATTTTTGCGTGCTGGCTTGGGGGGCATTATTGCGTTCTCACTTTAAAGGAGATTCATTTTTGCATGCTTGCAGTAAGGGGTGCCATTCTTGCGTGCTACTTTCAAAAGGGTACTATCTTTGCGTTTTTCTCGGGATGGTCGTCATTGGTGTTACGCAAATTTGGTGTGCGCGGCTGGATGCGTCTATTGTGGGTGCGCTTGATAGTAGTCAGATTTGATGGTGGAACGCTACCGGACACTGGCATTGGTGAATGTTGTTGACGACATCCACCACTCCACAAGTTGCATATTACCTTTCTCTCGTTCAGGACCCAGCTATTATGTCATTTGCCTGCGGTTATATCCAGAGGGTTTTCTCTTGACAACAAAAAACTTTCAAACTTTGAACCATCTACACCCCTTGTTGATTAGTTAGGAGGGGGTTGAATGAACTAATTCTGTTCATTCATAAGTGCGCTCTGTCGGTCCCACTAGGTTTGTCGAGTGAGCATCGTAGGGAACCCAGCCAGGTTGGCTTAAGTTGTTAACCATTATACAGTACCTCAACGTCGATCAATGCTAAACTCCGCAGACCGCAAAAGCGATGACTGTGGTTGAACTCGACCAACCATGAATTCCAACCACTACCAGGCACGTGAGAGGGTTTTTACTCAACAGATTAGTTGAGATAGTGCTTTTAGTATTCTAAAAAATAAGAATAAAACATCCAGGGTGCGCCTTGTTGAGTAGTGCGATTGTTGCGCTGGTATCAAGCTCCAAGTGAGCGCACACTGCACGGCAATCGGAGCACCGTACAGAAAGTTACAGATTTTTTTGTGAATTCTCGGGTTCACTACCTACTGGGAATATTCACCCGTACAGGCCCGTCAAATCCTGAGGACCAGCCCTGAAGGCTCCTGAAGGTCCTGGTGTGTACTATAGAGTACAGGCATGCGCAAGGGGGTTGCGCATGCCCCTAGCTAGCTCTGGGAAGGAGGGGAGCTACTCGGTGCGCAATACTGCGCAGCTACCATGGTCAAGGAGTGTTGTAACTGACTCTGCAAGCGGCATACACCCGGAACATGATGCCTGCACTCCATCACCAGCCTCATGTATGGACTCTGGGCCCCTTCTATCAGCATGGTCCAATCTCGTACAAGCTTTGGGAACTTCCTGATGAACGAATCTGATGTAGCAGCATGGTAGGATCAACGATCAGCAGAGGTTGGCCTGAAAGGCAAGCAACCTCCTGAGGAAGCTGCACCTGAACACTTGCCAAAGCTTCCTCAAGGAGGAAGCTTCCTCCTGATCCTGTGCAGGTGCTTGTAACAAGATTTGAACTACAAGAAGCTTCTACTGAAGGAAGTCTCCCCTTTTCAGGGCACAAGGCGCAGCAGACCTGAACCACCTGAAGGAAGCTTCTTCTTCAGGTGGTCAACTTGCCAGGACCTCAAGTATAAAAGGGGAAGCTCCTCTCAGTCCAGACTCATCTCAACAATCTCAGCATGCTGCGCCACTCAAGGCTACTCTGCTCAAAACTCTGACTCAAAAGCTTCTGACCAAGACTCTGCTGGAGATCCCTCCAAGGCCCCTGTAAGCCTAGCAAGGCGTGCTAGCCTGGGTGGAGGCTGCCTTGGAGGCCATTCAACCTGAAGACTATGCCAAGACCCTTGCCATGACGGCCTTCTGGGCCTAGCAAGGCGTTGCCCCTTTGTGGGCCAGGAGCTGAGCTAGCCTAGTGTGCATGCATTTTTCATGTATCATACTTGTACTTTTACATCAATCAAGATTTCAGCCCAGATTCCCAACCCTTTCCCTACTATTCTACAAGCTGCTTGCTGAATACCCAAAGATCCTAGCAGCAAGGGACCTAGCCCTTGCTACCTCTATCACAAAACCAACATGGTATCAGAGCAGTAGGTGGTGCTCTCAGCCTCTCAGCAAGTGCAGCACCAGGAGGAGTGGCAGCAGACGGCATTGGTGGTGGAGACATTCTCCACCAGCCTCGTACAAGCTGTATACTTGTGGTGGAGGTGACGCCACTTTGCAGAGGCACTTGGTCGGCGTTCCACCTGTACACCAAGCGAGAGCAACATGGAGGAGGAGAATGCTGCGTCAGCTTCTCCTATCCTTGATGACCAATTTCTCTTGCATGGTTTGCGTATGGGCCAAGAGCAGGGGCGCCATGTCGCAGACCACGCACAACGCCAAGCGGAAGAGGCACAATGCTTGGCAAAGGAGGCGCAACGCATGGCGCAACAAGAAGCTGCAGTACGCCAAGCTCTGGAGTAAGAGAGGGAGGCGCTAAGGCAGCAGATTGCTGCTCAAGAACTCCTTCGTCAACAGGAGCAACTGACCCATGCGGCTCAAGCATCCCAAACACACCAGCTGCAACAGTCACATGCGGCGCAAGGAGCCCAAATCGCACAACTTTAGCAGCAGCTGGCATGGGCGCAACAACAATAGCTTCAATCGCAACAGCTTCAGAACCAGCAGCAACAACAGCAGCAAATGCAGTGGCAACAAGGTTCACGAGCATCATCTGCACATCTGCCTCGAGTAAGCCCTCCCCAAGTCGTGCAACCAGCCATGTCTCCACAAGTGCAGCCTGCAGCAGCACCTCAAGGAGGCATGCCACAAGAGTTTGTGGCTCAACAGCCACAACCTACTCTAATAATGCCACCCGTGGCACACTACCAGCCGGTGCACTAAGCACCAGGGCCGCAACCCTTTGCGGCTCAACCAACACCAGTCCATGCGGGAGCAGCATGGCCACCACATGGGCCGCAACCTACGACACAAGGCTAAGTGCTAACCCCACAAGCGGTAGCACAAGGCAAAGCATATCAAGGCTCGCAGGACATTGTGCCCCAAGTAGCAGCCTCACTCCATCTGCACAAGATCAAGATTGGAAAATTTGATGGCGAGTACTTCCCGCACTTGGCGCACAAGTTCAAACAAGTCGCCCAGATTCACGGCATCTGGAAGTTCTACAACGGCTACTACACACCTCCGCCTCCAGGATCGCTGTTAAGCGTGGTGGCAGAGTTCACGTACTTTACACGAGCTGGTTTCATGGTGCTGGACGACCATCTGACTCCTCGCATCGAGAAAGCCATACGGATGTACGAGGAGACTGCTCAGCCTGCTTGCCAAGCCTGGTCCTACCTTCTAAGGACCTATGTGTCCGACGATTCTACCTTCAAGTGTCACCTCCTAACCGAAATATCGCACATCAACCTCAAAAATTTTGACAACATCGAGTCCTAAATCAACACAACAAAGTCACTTTGCGATCAGCTCGCAGTGACAACCGCTCCAGTCTCTGAACCTGTGTTTGTGACCTTTCTCCTCAATGGAATCACAAGGGATTGGGATGACGTGAGGAAGGTACTAAAGTTCAAGCATGAAGCAAAACTCACAGAAGCATACATCTGCAACATGCTTCTGACAGAGCAACACGACCGGCATCTGACAAGAGAGAAGGAGAGGATCTTGAGCAATGCGACTTACCAAGGTGTAAGCGCTGCCATGTCCAGTGCTCAGCCCTCACAGAACACCCAGTCCACGAGGAACTCCACATCCACCCAGTCGTCCGCCCACTCTGGACCAAACACCAGCATCCGCAGTCCACGCGACCAAAACGTGGGGTCACGTCCTACAATCAAGTGACATTATTGCA
Source organism: Penium margaritaceum (assembly GCA_023375785.1). Lineage (NCBI taxonomy): Eukaryota > Viridiplantae > Streptophyta > Zygnematophyceae > Desmidiales > Peniaceae > Penium > Penium margaritaceum. The sequence continues at coordinate 44,298 of SZWC01009219.1, read as the reverse complement.
AGAAGATTGGGCACATAAAGCGCGATTGCAGGAGGAGGATGTGGGACGAACAGCAAGCACGGTGACATGTATCTTTCAAAGCAAAGCCAACCGGGGAAAAGTGGGAGAACAAGGAAGCCGGAAGCAAAGAGAAGCAGCCAGTGAATGGCGAGAGAAAAGAAGCCATGAAGCTGGATGGAGGCAAGGAGAAGTAGTTTGACTACATGGGGTCGGTCTTCCAGCTCTCAGCCAAGCAGAGTGATGAGCTAATCCGCTCCACCTACGTGTGGTACCTTGAAAGTGGGTGAAATTCACACATCACCCATGACAAGGCCTGCTTCCATGAGCTGGAACCTTGCTCCAAAGGCTTCGTCACGATGGCCGACAAGCGACAAGTGCCCGTGTTGGGAAAAGGAAAAATGACAGTGAATGGGTACGACGGTTCCTAGGTCAAGTTCGGGGACGTGTTGTACATACCTTAAATTGCAGTGAACCTCTCTTCACTTGGGCAGCTGATGAAGAGGGGTATGCGGATCGTCAGCGACGGACTACATGTCACCTTGAAGAGCCGTGAAGGCGAGACCTTCGCTGAAGGGCGCCTTCTTCCGCACAGCATGATTGAGCTGGACTTTGCAGCACCAGCTCCAACGATAGGTCCACCTACGCCCTTTGCAGCAGCATGTCTCCACCAGGTGACTGGCGCAAACCTAGGTTTGTGGCAGAAACGCCTTGGCCACATCAGCAACCAGACCATACAGACGATGCACAAGAACGAGCAAGTCAACGGTCTCACTCTCAGGGATAATATCAACAAGGAAGTAGCAGAGCCCTGTGAAGACTACGTTCGTGCCAAACTGCCACAACACATGTTTCCTGTGGCTACGAAATGCGACGTCGCCAAGAAGCTGAAGCTCGTCCACACAGACATATGTGGACCTCTTCCAACGGCCACAGTCTACGGAGGGCATCGCTACTTTCTGCTCTCCGTCAACGATGCCACAAGAATGGTGTGGAGCTATCCACTCCGCACGAGGGACGAAGCTCCATCATACTTCTTCAAGTGGCTCGCAATGGCCCAAAGGCAAAGCAACAAGAAACTACAAGCTATACGCTTCGATGGTGCTAGCGAGTATACCAGCACTGAGTTTGCCACTCAGTTGGAGGATCTCGACATTGTGTGGCAGTTCTCCATGCCATACCCACCGCAGCAGAATGGCGTAGCGGAGAGAGCAAACTGCAGGATGCAAGATACGTTGAAGTCAATACTGCTTGGTGCGCAGCTCGACAACTCGTGGTGGCCATTCTCACTACGGCAAGCGGTGTGGGTACGCAACTGGGCGCCATACGTGTCACTACCAGACATGACACCGTTCCAGGCATGGCATGACGACAAGCCCGATGTCAGCATGCTACGGACCTTTGGGTGCATGGCTCTGCTTCATTTCCCAAAGTAGCGTCGGCGCAAGCTGGGGGATTAAGCAACATGGGTTGTTTTCCTTGGCCAAAGCCCAAACATGAAGGGGTGGGAGTTCTACGACGTGGACTCCCATCGCATTGTCACCAACAGAGACGCCATCTTCTTCGAGAACCTGACACGCTCCGCCTGGGAAGCTAAGCAATGCATTGAGCTTGCTCTACTCCAGACTTTCTACGACTCCTTTGTGGAGATGCGAGAGGAGGGAGAAGCAGACAGCACACCACTCACCCTTCTTGATCTGGCTCAGGCGGATCAACAGCCGGTGGCCCCGCGTATGGCCCTCGATGCTTGCCGGGATGAACGCATCTCCGCTGATCATGAGTCGCTCGTAGTACCCCATGACAAAATGAAGACGGTGGTAGTGGAGGATGGAGTGCATCCGACGGGGAAACCACATGATGGAGCTGCTGGGCATCTGGGGCGTCTCACGCGCCTTCTGCGACAACAGTTGCAACAGGAAGAAGAGCACGAGAACCAGAAGGCAAACATGGCTATCACTACCTGTTCTATCTACAAGGAAGCAGAGGAAATCTTTGCTGACTTTACCACAATACACCTCGCGGCTCTCGTCTCAACAAGCGAGCTACCGCCTGAGTCCAAGACCCTAAAAGAAGCTCCACAAGCAGAGTATACTGTACAGTGGAAGGTATCACTTGACACAGAGTACCAGATTCTCATGGATGAGGAGACTTGGGAGCTTACGGAGCTTCCATCTGGCTCTCGCCCTATGGGGGTGAAGTGGGTGTTTCGCGTCAAGACAAAAGCCGATGGACGCATAGACAGATTCAAGGCTCGCCTTGTGGCAAAGGGGTTCACGCAAGTTGAGGGACGAGACTTTTTTGAGACCTACGATCCTGTGAGTCGCTACACCACCACTTGCACCATGCTAGCCGTTGCAACAGTGATGAACTACAAGGTGTAGCAGCTCGACGTAAAGAATGCCTTCTTGCACGGTGAAATAGATACAACCATCTACATAAAGCAGCCTGAAGGCTACGACGAGGGGAGTGGCAGAGTGTGCAAGCTTGTAAAGATTCTCTATGGTCTAAAGCAAAGCCCTTTGCTTTGGTACAGGAAGCTGCAAAGCGTCCTACAGTCGTTAGACTTTGAGCCATCGGCCTATGACGACTGCCTATTCTTGCATCGGCCGAGTCCTGAGGCCAGGCCAGACTACTACGTTCTAGTCTACGTCGATGACCTCCTCATCGTTCGGCCGTCGAAAGGCTTCATCAAGGCCACGGCAACCGCCATGGCGCAAGAGGTCAACGTGACCCTCATGCCCAGTTTTGAGTACTACTTGGGCATGAACATCGATCGGGACCGTGAAGCACATACGCTTTGCTTGAGACAGCAGACCTACGCTTAGAAAGTCTGAAAACGTTTCAACATCCCACATCGATACGTGCCAACACCTCTGTGACAACAGCTGTTGACGCATCAGGGACAGAGGGGGAGGATCAAGACCGACTATCGCGGCAGAGTCGGCTCACTGATGCACGCAGCAAGTTGCACACGGCCAGATTTGCAGTTCGCCGTAAGCAACTTGGCAGGCGGCAACGAGACGTGTACAGAGGGAGCATGCAAGGAGCTAAACAGAGCTCTAGGCTACCTCAAAACTACATGAGATGCAAGTCTGCTCTTTGGAACAACTGACAGCCTAGACCTCGAGTGCTACGTCGACACCAATTTTGGGGGCACAGAGGAAGATCGTCGAAGCAACAGAGGTTCTTTGTGCATGCTTGGTGGAGGAGCGGTGTCCTGGACCAGCAAGCGACAGAACCTTATCACACTCAGCTCTGTAGAAGCTGAGTACGTGGTGGCTACTACAGCAGCACAGGAGGTCACGTATCTTCGCAACCTCCCGGAGGACATCGTTTTTCCTCAATCCCAACCGACAAGGATACTCGTCGAAAACAAGTCTTCGATCGACCTCCTCAACTCAGCGAAGTTCCAAGGCCAGACGAAGCACATCGACATTCGTGGGCATTGGAATCATTCAAAAGTTTGCGATGGCACAGTCAAGCTAGTGCATGTGCCGGGAACCAGCCAAGCGGCAGACTTCTTGATGAAGAGCGTCCCGAAGGACGTGTTCTACAGGTGTGCGGAGCAGTGTGGTCTCACCTCCAGCGCCCTCTCGCGGTATGTGCGGAAGTGGCCAGTTGTGGACGGAACGCGGAAGTCAAACACGCGGAGCACCCCCATGGTGCAAGCCTGTCTTCCGCACATCAATATCGCGTGCTTCCTGGTGGAAGAGAAAAAATCAACGGAAGCAAATATCTTAGGGGTTGCGAGGTCACAAGGCACAGATCGTCACATCACAAATTGGCGTGGCTACCATGGACCACGAGATGGTACGGGGTGATTTGCAAAAACAACTTCGGAATCAGCCCCTTTGGAGGATCAAGATTTTTTTAGTGGGATCCAGCTCATCACAACTGCTCCACCAGCACCACATCTGATTCAGGAAGTGGTAGAAGAAAGGCCATTGAAACAACGGCTCTAAACTCTACCATCGGCAACAAGAATTTATGCCGGAGGTTCTGCCAGCGAAGGAGAATCCGTCACGGCAAAAAGTGGACCTTTCGCGACTAAAAATAGCTGCTTCGCCATTACAAACCGTGGAGAGCAGCAGCTCAACCTTGGAAAAACAAGACAAAGCGACTGTGCAGCAGAGTTGCCAGTAGCCGAAGCAGCTGGCGCAGCCCGCGCAACTAGCACAGCTGCACGGTCGGAACAACCACAGCAAGGAGGAGGAGGGGCCGAGCAAGCAACAGAGGAAGAAAAAAGAAGGAAAAAAATTCGAGCAAGCGAGCGAGCGGCCATCAAGCTCGCGGTCGCTCGCTCAAAATCCTTAGTGTTGATGTCAGCAAGCGAGGGGGAGCAAGAGGAGGGCCCGCTCGCTAAGCCCAGCCAGCTCGCAAGCAAGAAACATAGCGGCGATGGAGAGCTGGACGAAGCCGGCGGAGGAAAGGAAGAAACCGATGGAGGAAAAGATGAAAGCGGCGGGGGACGACACAAAGCTGGCGCACTAGAGAAGCAAGGGAGAGCTGCCGCCACGATGTGCGCGATAAGCCTACTCGACTACGCGGCGGCAACAGTCTCACCCGCAGAACTATGTCCCACGTACGCAGCAGCGGGTGAGCAAAATGGAACCTCTGCACCTTGCGTGAAATAGGCGGCTACACCCCTGATTCGATGGGCGAGCGAGCGCACGACCACACCGGACAGATTGAGCAAGAACGACGTTTCTTACTCGATAAGCGACGGACAGCACGGACTGAACCAGGTCTTTTAGCAAAAACGTAACAGCACTATGGCTGTGACTGTCGCAAAGAAGCTACTCACTACTCAAAATGACGCTGATGTCCTCGAGAGTGATCATGTGGACTTGTGTACTACACCAGCGCGTGGCGAGTCAGCACAAGACCAAGAAATATATTTTCTGGCACAATCCCCACCTCAAGAGGTGCAGGAAGGTTGGAGGAAGCAGCACGGGGCCCAAACCAATCATGCACAGCCTCGTAGCCAGTAGCAATAGGAGGAGTTGCTTTTGCATGAGGCAACCGATTATTTTTTGGAATGGCCCGAACTCG
>SZWC01009219.1:22634-33526 GCA_023375785.1 Penium margaritaceum | reverse complement strand
CGCATCATCAGGTCCGGTCGCCGTGAGAGTGCATCGGCTGGGTTGATGCGACCCGGCCGGTACACGATTTCGTAGTCGAAGTGCGACTCGAGGTACTCCACCCAACGCGCTTGCCGCCGGCTCAGGTTCGACTGCGTCTTGGAGTACTTCAACGCGTGGTGGTCGGTGTAGACCGTGCATTTCCGCGCCTCGAGGTAGCACTGCCAGTTCTTGAAGGCTGTGACCACGGCGAGCATCTCCTTGTCATGGGTGGCATAGTTCAGCTCCGTCCCGCGCAACTTGCGCGAGTAGTAGGCGACCGGCTGCGACCCGTTGCCAAAGTCCTACAAAAGGATCCCACCAATAGCCAGGTCCGATGCATCCGTCGCCATTTCAAACTCACGGCCGCTATCGGCCAAGTGCAAGGCCGGCGCGAAGGTCAGAGCCCTTTTGAGATTCTCAAAGGCTTCTTGTTCGCAAACTCCCCAACTCCACTCGCGGTCCTTGCGAGTGAGATTGGAGAGTGACGCTGACACTCCCGCATAGCCAAGGATAAACCTGCGGTAGTAGTTGCAAAAACCAAGGAACACTTGCACATCGTGTATACTACGCAACTTCGGCCACTCTTGCACGGCCGACACCTTGCGCGGGTCCATGGCAATCTGTCCATTGCCAATTATGTGTCCAAGGAATTCGACTTTTCCCACCGCAAACTCGCACTTAGAGAGCTTTGCAAAGAATTTCTCCTTCCTCAAAATCTCGAGGACCTTCTTCACATGCTCCTCATGCTCCTCCGCCGTCCTGCTATACACCAAGATGTCGTCGAGGTACACCACCACGAAGTCATCCAGGTACGGCCTGAAGATGTTGTTCATCGCCGCCATGAAGGTGGCCGGCGCATTGGTCAACCCGAAAGGCATCACGAGGAACTCGTAGTGACCATAGCGGGTGCGGAAGGCCGTCTTTTCCACATCATCTGCTGCGATGCGGATCTGGTGGTAGCCGGAACGGAGGTCAATCTTTGTGAAGAAGCGAGCCGCACGGAGCTGATCGAAGAGCTCCTCGGCTCGTGGAAGCGGGTACCGGTTCTTGATTGTCAAGTCGTTCAACGCCCGGTAGTCCACACACATGCGCATCTCCCCCGTCTTTTTCTGCACAAACAAGACAGGTGCAGCGTAAGGAGACGGGGATGGGCGGATGAAGCCCTGCTCCGTCATCTCGGTCAGCTGCTTCTTGAGCTCCTGCAGCTGCGCATCGCTCATGCGGTACGTTGCATGAACAGGCGGGCGCGCTCCAGGTTTGAGGTCGATGCGATGGTCCACGTCCCGCTTTGGTGGCAGACCCACCGGGAGGGTGTCGGGGAACACGTCCTCGAACTCCGTACACACCTTCCGAAGCCCCTCGGGCACCGTGGCAAACTTGCCTTGGCCCCCGGCTGCTCTTGAGTCGCCCCATGCGCCACAGTAGGCGCTACATCCTATGGTTCGTCGAAATCGTCCTCCACGTCTCGCACGAACGCCAGAAAAATCTGCTCCTTTTTTCGAATCGCGCGCTTGAGCTGCACCAAGTTCAGCATCATTGGCGCCGATTCCTCCTTGCGAGGCACCGACTGCTACGGCGCTTCCTCCTCGCAAGTCTCCTCCTCCGCGGCCTCTTCCTCGGACCACGTAGGCAGGGGATACTCATTGTCTCCGAGCTTGACTGAGACGGTGCGCACCTCCCAATTGACGACGGGGTTGTACTTGTGGAGGAAGTCACGACCGAGGATCACATCGTAATCCTTCATCGGGCACACCCGGTATACGGTCGTTATGCGAAGCTTCCCCACGCGAATGGAGAGGGGACGGGCCAGGTACCCCACTTCAATCGTGCCGTCCACTNGAAGTGCGGGCTGCTCCTCCTCATACCCCGCGTCCCATGCCTTGACCTCGGAAACCCCCTTAATTGCCGCAAGGCGTTCGGGTGGGCGGTCAACTGGCGGTTTGGGCTGAGAGGAGCCAGGAGTAACGCCATCTACTCCCGGCTCTCCTCGTTTCCCGACTCCTTTGTTGCTTTGTCTGCTTCCTTCGTGGCTTGCTTCCCCTTCCCTTGCCGCTTACCCTTGCCGTCGCCCTTCTTTGGACTCCGACAGTCACGCGCAATGTGGCCAGGCTTGCCACAGTTGTAGCACTTGCGCTGTTGCAACACTCCGATCTCCATGGGCGTGACGTCGCTCTCGGCCCGCTTGCCGTAACCACCACCAAAAGAGTTGTGGCTGTTGGCATGAGCCTGTTGCAGGCGCGAATCGTACCGTTCGGCTGCTGCGATCATTGCCGACAGGTCGTCGTTGAGGTCGTGCATCACTGTCACAGCGCGGGCGTCGTTCTTGAGGCCGTTGCTGTAGTGGAAGCACAATTCGTGCGAGTCAAAGCCACAGTTGGCGATGATCTCACGAAACCTGCGGGTGTAGTCGGCGACGCCGCCAGTTTGGCGAAGCCGACGCAGCTTAGCGCGCGCGTTGTTCCTTACGTCACCCACGGTGAAGCGCTTGATGAACGACTCCGTGAACTCCTTCCACGGGGTCGGCCATTTCAGGGTAGGGTTGCCACTGCTGCAGGTTGGAGCCGATGGGGTTGAGATTCCGGTCGCGGCCGCAATGCCGGCGACCATTGCTGCTCCACTGCCGTGTGGATTGGACCGCATCACATCGGCCCACCAATCCAACGATGCCCCTCTCAACAGGGTCACGGCATAGTCGCGGCGCGCCTCNTACCTTGAGGCATCCACGCCGATGGCGGTGAAGTACAATTCCAGTCCGAGTATCCAAGCGTGTGGAGCTGGTCCATCCTTCTTCGATGGGTCGAACGGCTCTGGCTTGGGCGCGCTTGGGACGCCCATCGGAGGTACGTTTGCGGTAGCAACTGCCACTGGTGTTGTCACTCGACGCTTCGCGAGCTCTTGATTAAGATACTCGTTCTGCTTCTCCAACAGGTCCATCTTGGCCTGCATTTCGGCGAGCAACTTCTGCAGCGCTGCAGCTGCTGTTACTTCGCCTTGTGCGTCAAACGCCGCAGCCAACGAGGACGAGCCGGTTGAAGTCATCGTTGCGTCCGGTACAACTTCTTCCTCAACGGGTCCTCCGGTTACCGCCTTGTCACCGGAGTGTGTGGTTGTCCTTGGGCACGGATCCGCCAAAGAGACGAGATGCGTGCTGGTCTACGCTGACCAGGAGAGGTTGCCACGTAGATGGTTGTGCCCCTGAGCCAAGGGTGGCTCTGATACCAAGTGTGAACCGGGCGCGGTGTGCTAGCCTCAACCGGATGGTGTAGGCACCAACCGGCGGCAACGGCGACCAAGGGGAGGCTGGTGCACACCTTCCCGGGGTTGCGGAAGCGTAGGGTTGTCTTGGGGGAGCACGGGAACACGTGTGGCACAGTGGGAGTAAACTGTACTTGTTATTCAAGTGTCAACATACAAGACTATATGTACATGATGACACATCCTAGGCGACCCGAGGTCACCGAGCCGTGCGCGGCTCCGTACGGGCCTGGGATGAGCGTGATTGCCTCAGCATCACGTAGCGCATCTTCCCAGCTTTCCAACGCACCAAGAATCGCATCATTCCGTGGAGGAACGGCCGAGATATGGCCGTTTCCGTGAACCACGGCAATCTGCTGCTGGCAGCACCACTAGCGGCGGTCACGGCCGCCCGAAGCGCCCTTGCTTGTAATAACACACCGGGGCGCCATTCCGAAGCGCCCTTGGCCCTCAATGATCCTTGACTCATTGACTAACCAGGCCCCAAGGGGCGCTTCGGCCTTATTGGGTCTTCCGAGGGTCGAGCCTTGGTCTTTGGGAACGAATTCCCGTCACCTGCTTTCCCCTCGGCCGGTCCAACCTTTGGCCGGGCGTAACTTCCTCAATTCTTGATGGATCGACCCCGTTCTTGGGTCGATTTCGCACGGTTTTTTCTGTAGATTCCAAATCCACAGTCAGATTATACATTCAAGGAATCCTCAAGCCGTGATCAGTGCCGTTGGCACTGTCCGGCTTATAGTGAGGGTGCGAGTGATCTCTCGGTTCCGGCATCGGGGCGACTGCTTCAGGCCATAAAAGGCCTTGCGCAAGCACCAGACCTTGTTGCCCTCGACCTCAAACCCAGGTGGCTGGACCATGTAGATCTCCTCCTCCAAGGTGCCGTGGAGGAACGCATTGTTCACATCCATCTGGTGCAGCTCCCAGTCATGGTGAGCGACCACACCAAGCAGCGCGCGAGCTGTGGTCATGCGGCCAACAGGGGCAAAGGTGTCAGTGAAATCGATCCCCTCAACCTGAGAGAATCCCTTGGCAGTCAAGCGGGCCTTATAGCGGTCCAGTGAGCCGTCAGGCTTCACCTTCTTGCGGAAGACCCACTTGGCCTGCACGACCTTCCGTCCCTCAGGACGGTCGACCAGCTCAAAGACTCCGTGCTCCCGGATGGCCCTGAGCTCGTCCTCACAGGCGGCCCGCCACTGCTCAGCATCCTCTCCTAAGAGAGCCTCCTTTAACGTGTCTGGATCAGGGACCGTCAAAGGGGAGCTCCGAGTGGCAAGGACACATGCCTCATGGGTTGGAAGGACCGCAACTAGGTCAGCGGCAGCTGCCTGTGCAGCCTCGTGCTCGTCAGTGATCAGCTGGTGCCCAATGGGACAAGCTGGGTGCACCTCCGTGTAGGTGCCTTGGACACTTAGGCCGAGAGCCTTTATGCCAGGGTCACCACTGTGCACGCTGCGCGTGCGTCATCTGGGTGGCGCAACCGCAGTCGAAGGTGCTCGTGAGGCCAGTGGGCGGAGACGCCCACCTTGTCCACGGGAGTAGCCCGAGTCTGAGCTGACCGGCGGTTCTGGCATAGGGAGGGCAGGTGCTGTCTCTGAAGACGGTGTAGGCGTGGGCGAGACAGGCGCGGCAAGCGCGGGCAAAACAGGCGCTGCAGGCACGGACGAGTCAGTCGCGGCAGGCGCAGGCGAGACAGTCGCGGCGGGCGCGGGTGAGGCAGGCTCCGCAGGTGAAGAGGCGGCAGGTGTAGCCCCGGCAGGCGAAGCAGGCACTGCAGGTGTGGGTGAAGCAGGCGCTGCAGGTGCGGGCGAAGCAGGCGCTGTAGGTGCGGGCGAAGCAGGCGCTGCAGGTGCGGACGAAGTAGGCGCTGCAGGTGCGGGCGAGGTAGTCGCGGCAGGCACGGGCGAGGCAGTCGCGGTGGGCGCGCGTGAGGCAGGCGCGACAGGCGCAGGCGAGACAGTCATGGCGGGCGCAAGCACGGCAGGCGTAGAGACCACAGGCCTGACAGCAACGATGGCCGGGTCAATGATGGCTGGGTCAATGGTGGCCAGCGACGGTCCCACCCCGGAGGCACCCCGGACGGACTCACCCTGTGGGGTAGACTCCCCCATCCGACGGGAGGCCTCACAGGTGGGAACGAGAGACGCTGCCTGGGTGAGAATGGCAGACAGGTCGCGGTATGACAGTGCCTCAAAAAACAGTACGTCGCGCGACTCAACGATGCGGTGGCGACCCGCATCCCAGAAACGCCACGCTTCGGAGCGCGAGGAGACACCGAAGAAGGCACACATCCGGCCGCGTGGAGAGACCTTGGACCCCTGCTGGTCTTCGGTGTACCAGACACAGGCCAAGGAATCCCAGACGCAAGCAAGCCTGAGGTCCGCACAGTGACCAAACCACAGCTCATACGGCGTGACGTGGTCCGGCAAGGGACCATGCGGGAGGCGGTTCCAGACCCACGTCATGTAGGCGAAGCCCTCGAAGGCGAAGGACTCCGGGAGACCGCACTCAGCGCGCATGGCACGAACCGCGTCCTCCATGGTGCGGTTCCAGCGCTTGGACACACCGTTCTGCTGTGGTGTAGCAGGGGCCGAGAGCTGGTGACAGATACCAAGCTCGGCAAAGTGAGTGGTCAGCTCACCGAGATACTCACCGCCGCGGTCAGAGCGGAAGGTGTGGAGGGAGTGACGAGACTAACGCTCAGCCATCATGAGCCACAAGCGCACGGCTAGAGAGGCATCACTCTTGTGGCGGAGGCAGTAGACCCACCGCATGCGGGTGAAGTCATCCGTGAGGGTAAGGACATACCGACCACGATCAGCGACAGATTCGACAGGGAGAGGTCCGAGGAGGTCCGAGTGGACAAGCTCCAGGGGACGCTGCGCGCGAGTGACAAAGGCAGGGTAGGTGCATCGATGCATCTTGCCCTGAGCGCAGAACAGACAGTCGATCTTGGGCGGCTTCTCAAAGGAAGCCCCGTCAAGACCGAGAGCGGGCTTTGTACGAATGAGCCTGGACACAGTGTCCGTGCTCACATGACACAGGCACCGATGTAACAGGCGCTGGTGGTCAGGAGACAACACCCCCGTGACAAAGACGCGGACAGATGAGCAAGGGGAAGAGTCAGGAGCAGAGCAGCGCACGATGCGATACAGGTCATCCACAACAGAGGCACGCAACACAATCGTGGAAGTGTCAAGTGCAGTGATCGTGGCATCATCAATGGAGTGGTTAACAGAGAGACCCATCCTCGTGCAGGCACGGACAGAGAGCAGGCTGAGCTCGAGATCAGGCACGAAAAGCACGTCAGAAAGATACACGGGACCAGACGGACCATCAAACCGTACGACCCCTGTCCCCTGAACAGGTAGTGACTGCCCAGAACCTGTCCGCANCCGATGTAACAGGCGCTGGTGGTCAGGAGACAACACCCCCGTGACAAAGACGCGGGCAGATGAGCAAGGGGAAGAGTCAGGAGCAGAGCAGCGCACGATGCGATACAGGTCATCCACAACAGAGGCACGCAACACAACCGTGGAAGTGTCAAGTGCAGTGATCGTGGCATCATCAATGGAGTGGTTAACAGAGAGACCCATCCTCGTGCAGGCACGGACAGAGAGCAGGCTGAGCTCGAGATCAGGCACGAAAAGCACGTCAGAAAGATACACGGGACCAGACGGACCATCAAACCGTACGACCCCTGTCCCCTGAACAGGTAGTGACTGCCCAGAACCTGTCCGCACTGACCGAACAGACCCAACAGGACCAAGCACGACAAAGGCGGTTCGGTCGCAGGTTATGTGGTGAGTGGCCCCTGAGTCAATGATCCAGTGGCCACTCGCCTCACGACCTGTGGTGGTCACGGTACAACGAGCAACGGAGCACGCTGCCTCTGCTGGACGCTCAGCAGGTGTGGCAGGACAGCGGGACAATGCACGACGATGCGATTCATTCAACCACTCTGTGCTGTCAGACTCATCCTCACCAGGCGACGNCTTCTTCCCCTTCACGGCTGCTGCAGTGGCTGTCGGAGTAGCAGGGGAGGAAGCGGGAGAGGCAGAGGTGGAGCTGGTGGGGGTGAAGGTGGACGACGGTGTGGAAGGCGTAGAGGACGTCGCTCCCACTGCTGCTGCGGCCATGGCGCCCTGCCGATGTGCGCGGGCTGCCTCGTCAGCTGTCGCGACCTGGATGAAGTACCGCTGCGCCCAGGGCAACAGCTGCAGGGTGTCGGACATGGACGCGAGGACGTCCTGGTCGAGGCGGGAGAAGGTGTCAGTGAGCACGGGGCGCACTCCCAGCATGATGGTGTCCAGCACCCAGAGCTGAAAGCCGCCTCCGGTGCCCAGATGAGTGTACAGGCGCATGGCCCGACGCCAATAATCAGCTGCTGACTTCGAGGATCCCTGATGAAGGGAGTGGAACTCGCGAAGGCGCGTTGACCGAGTCGCGTGAGTCTCTGCTGCAAAAAGGGTCAGTGCCAGCTCCCAGCTGCGGCGCGGGTCTGCGCCTGCTCCTGTCCCAGGCGCGCCCAGGAAGGGGCGGAAGTCGACAACTGTCTCCTGTGGAACTGCGTACAGCAGTCCACGCATGGCACGCGCTGCCGTCTGGGACTGGAGTGGATCAGCCGTCTGGTACTGGCTGTGGTAGTAGGGCCAGACTCCCTCTGAGTCTGCCCATACCTGAAACAGCACCTCCCAACAGTCAAACCCCGCCTTGCTGTCGTAGCGAGGCGAGGAAGTCTCGAAGTCCTTGGGTCGTCGCTCCGTGGGGAGCTGGACCTCTGGTGGTGCTAGGAGCGGGCGTGGGAAGGGCATGAAAGGCATCAACGCTGCTCCTCCAGCGGCACCCGAGACCTGACGCGGGTCGGTCTGCTGCTGCTGCTGCTGCTACTGCTGCTGCTGCTGTCCCCTCGGACTGGGCGCCGGTGTCTCAATGCGCAGGCTCCTCATCTGCTCCATCAGCCGACGAAGCGCGTCCTCCCCAGTGGGAGGTGGCGTCTGATCCCACTCCTCGACCATGGACTCTCGTCTCTGCGCAGGGGCGGCAGTGGGGCCAGCAGACTCCTGGGCCGATGGGGTTGTCTCTCTCTCTCTCTCCTAGGCTGATGTCCCGGTGTCCCAGACAGAGAGACCAAGGCATCGCGGATCTGTCGCAGCATAGCTGACTGCTCATCCAGGCACTGGCGGAGTGACGACTGCTCTACCAGCAGGTAGTCAATCGCCTTTGAGCGTGGGCTGCGGCCCCCGCTCGTGACGGTGTCCTCCAGCTCCTTGCCCTTGGAGCTGCTCGGCTCCATGCTGAGGCGGTGCGAAAGTCGTCCGAACGCAGAACCGTCAGCGTTTCTCGCTGATTTAGGACGGTGACAAGAGTCGACCTTCTGACCAAAAAATCGGCTAAGTGCTGAAAATTTAAAAATTTAAATTTTCACCACTAAAAATTGAAGGTTGTCCAAAAGAAGCGAAATTTGGACCACAGAGGTTTCTGAGGATGCTGAAGACAATGGTGAAATTTTCGTCTTCAAAAAGTGGGGAAAAAGGCCAAAACGACCTGATTTTGTGCTCAGGCCGAAAAAATGAAAGATTCAAATCAGTGGTGCGGAACGGTGAATGCTGAAGGCTACAGAGCTCCAAATGAGGCGGGGAAGGGCGCGATGGAAAGCTTGAGATCTAACCTTTCCAACGAGCCATAGCGCGCAACTTTTGGTGGCTATTTGAGTCCGGCACAGGCGGGTGAAGAGAGGATGGCGGCTGACGCGATTTGCGTCTGCGGCTCCTCCACGTCCGTGCGGCTTCCAGGAAGCTGCACGGCTGGAATCAGCACCTACAAAAGGTACTGGTGCCTCTGGTTCCTGAGTGGCCACGGCCGCCGCTGCTGTTGTTGCTCGCTGATGGTGCTNATCTCAAGCTTCAACTGAAGTTAATGCAGAGAGGGATAACAAATGACAGGTCCACAACATAAATAGCCGCCGTGGCTCACAGCGGGTGGCGCACACGGCGGTGCCTGTCAAACCTGAACCGGCCAAAAACCACTGTTTTGGCCATAATTCTGCGCACAAGCGTCCAAACGGAGCGCCGTCTGATCCTACGGATGCACGACGAAAAGACAGACACAACGACTGGTCACGCGCCTACGTCCGGGAACAGCCGGAGAGTGTAAGAAAACAAACATGTAAATCAGCCTGGCAGGGCTGTCCACCGAGAAAATCCTGAAGACCTCCAAACGTAGTCCGTGGGCTGTGGGAGCCCTCTGGTACATTGGGTAGGCTGCCAGGCTGCCTCCAGCGGGTGGAGCATCACCTCAGGGAACTCTGTGTACAGCTGGGTCCACCTCAAGGATCTGCACGAGCATGGACACGGCCGAGTGGTCACAACCAACTGTACAACTGTGTATGACTGACAACATCACAACACTTGTTTACTTCATAATCATATTTGATGAAAACAATTCAACGTCAAGAGATGCCAATGAAGTCATATAATGGAAACTTTTAGACAATGACCATGTACCCGACGGGGTACATGGTCATTGTCACTGACAGTCAGACTCTGATGCGTCCTTAGGTGAAATTCTTCAGTCCGGGGCTTATGGAGATAAAAAATCCAAACCAATGGCGAATGGGAATCAAAATCCTTTGAACGGGGTGGATAGCATTCATGAAGTTTCGGAACGGGGTACGCATAATGCTGCAGTAAAGAAAAAAGCAAAACGACCTGTGCATTGGAAAAGGTTTGGTGACGTGGGTTACTACAAGTTCAGTTTCTGTACTCGGGGTATCTGGATGTTCTTTTCCAATGTTGAAAGTCGTCAGTTGAGAGCTGTCGAGGAGTGTCGCGATTCCGCCTTCTAGAAGCATGAGCTGGTTGCCAAACGTCAAATGGACGAATTCATTTGTAGGGATGCTTTCAGTCCATGGAACTTTCATGTATGTTTACTGAACAAACAGCCCCCATACGAAAAAGTTGGTATGTCCATTCTGGCGTACAAAAATGGTTCAGCATCAGATAGGGAGGCCTCAAGCTCTGTTCTCGAAGTGCCAAAGAGAGGGAGTTCTGTTTGGACATCACTATCGGAAAACCAGTAGTTGTCTCAAACCGATGGGGTTTGCGATAACATTTTGCTGCAGTTGTTGGGTCACCGGTAGGAAACGCCGGCTACATGCCCCCAATGGTTGTGCGCAAGCTGACGGCGGCCAATGCATGAGCACGGTGTGCGCTAGAGAGCGTCGCGCTGTCCCCCACACGCACCACACCCTCTTCTCTTGCCGAAAAGTATGGACGGAATTTTTGCACCAACCCGTTGTTTTCAGAAACAAGCGACAAGCGACTTTGCGTTGCTGGAGGCCCACGCAGGAAAAAACAGATGCTTGCATTCAACGCTCGTCTGCTCTCTCGTTCAAAAACGATTTTTTTCTGTGGCAAGCAGATCCTCCGTCGACTGCTGGCCAGCGTTGGTCAACGAGATTGGCCGCCCTTGGTGGGGCTGTACGACGTAGGGAAGGTTTTTGGTGTTTACGGCATCCGCCAGACGCACAGCAGGTGGAGCAGTAGCAGCAGCAGGGATAGTAGCAGTCGCTACAGGAGACTTTTGTCATCGACCATATCTCGGGTTTTCATCTTCGA
>SZWC01009218.1:84546-101426 GCA_023375785.1 Penium margaritaceum | reverse complement strand
AGGTATATGTATATGTATATGTATATGTATATGTATGTGTATATGTATATGTATATGTATATGTATATGTATATGTATATGTATATGTATATGTATATGTATATGTATATGTATATGTATATGTATATGTATATGTATATGTGTGCTCCCAGCCCAACTACACCCAGGGTAGCCCAGCGTGCTTGTAGGACCACTGCCATATCAACGTCAAAAGCCGCTGATCTGTCACAGGTGTCGAAAAGAGGTCCACTATGCATGCAACTGTTCAAATGGGGCCCAAATGCTGCAGCAGCATTGGGAGTAGCAACTGCAGCAGCTGCCGCAACAGCAACAATAACAACAGGAGGTGCCCCTAGTGATCTATGCAAGGGTGAAGGAGATCTTGCCTGCTACAGGTATCATCACTTGTCTCCCACTGGCAGGAGTAGGACCACATGATTGTGCATCACACTGCAGTTGCACAAAGGAGCCCTTGCTAGCAGCTTGCATCATTAGTCGACTTTGAGGAGCAAGAGTCACGGCCGCAACAACAGTAGCAAAGGCACGTGCTATGCCACAGGTCAGGCCGCACGTGTGCAACAAAGGCGCATTAACAACTTGAATGTTGACACACGCAGTAGCAGAGGCAGTGGCTTCATCCTATCTTGCCGTTTCTTGAGAGCAGCTGCCCACAAAGCCTGGATGGGGGGATGTTCCGTTTACCCTGGAGCAGGCGCAAGCCATTCAAGCCGAGCGGGTGCAGCCATGGGCGAAGCACCCACACGGTGACCGTAAGAGCCGAAACAATCGTGGCGCGTATCGGGGCAGAGTGCCTGCAATGGCATGCACCTCAATGGTGGAGTAACTGAAGAACACTCTGGTGAAGATTAGAGTGTGGAACTACCTCTTGGATTGCTCAAGAGCAAGGGATGAGGTGGTGGATTTCTTGATGGCAGAGTCAAGTGGGGCTACTGAGGGTGAGCGTGATGGTGTAGGAGCAACAGCAAGTGTGATGGAAGCTATGGTGGCTGCAGACGACGAGGAGATGAGAGAGTGAGTAGAGCGTGAGCGCAAAGGCAAGAATCCATTGTTGGAGGTCGCAAAAGAGGAAGATGAAGAAGTAGCAGATGTAGCCGCGACAATGGCAGCAGTGGAGGGAGTTGTTGCAGTTGAGAAGTTGAGAGAAAAAGGAGCGTGCAGTGGAAGAAGAAATACTTGTGGGGAGCAAGGCTCCTATATTCTTGGTATCTCTGATGATCGTGTCCATCGAGCCACATGAGTTTAAGGCAATCATCGACTCTAGAGCAAGCACCACCCCGCTCTCGCAAATGGTGGTGAGAATCGTGGGGCTAATGGATGTGGTGGATCCAAGCAATGTGCGGTTTAAGATGTCAAACGGCGGGGAGTTTAGGTCGTGGGGGATGGTGAAAGGAGTTCCAATCAAGGTTGGACCCTTGAGAATTGATGTGGATGTGGCTGTCACAGCACCCATGAGTTATGACTTGCTACTGAGGAACGATTGGCTTTACCTCGCAAAGGCTGTGATCGAACAGGACAAGGAGTTGCACTTCCACCTGTCATCAAAAGAGGTGGCGGTAGTGCCACTCGATTTTCGCATCATCGAACGAAAGCCATGGTCCTCCGACAAGCCGCAAATGGCAACATTCTGCACCCCAACACCACTGGTGTTGGTGGTGGCCGGCCTTGCGTGCAACCTCCAGGAGCATTTTGCAGGTTGTGGAGGGAAGCAATCAATTTTGCAGCTTGAGGTAGTCCCACATCAACATTTAGTGATGGTACGTGTGGAGGATGGCTTGGTGGCAAGATTTTAACAGCAGGAAGGGACCAATGCTATAAGGGAGACAAGAATCCGTGCAACAGAGGAACGGGTGCACACGTACCCAGAGCCCAAAGTGGAGGAACAGCAGGAGCCTGAGCTACAAGAGTTGTACTCTATCACAACGTGTACCTTTGGCTATTACCAGTCCCCCTTTTTCTTAAGGGCTGAGGAAAATGTCACTCGTGTGATCCGCGCTAAGAAATGGATGATGAAAGCGATAGGCGCGGGGTGTCATGTGCAAGGTTTCAAGAATGTGTGTCCACATGCATCCTCCTAACCCATTGCCTTGTTTGAAGGACTATCTATGGAAGAAGGGGAGGTGACGACAATGGTGTTCATGATGTAGAGGGCTGCAGGAGATGGAGCTGTAGCATCAGTTGACGGTGCTGAGACTCTCGTGGCCGCAGCAAGATATGGAGCTACAGTAGCAGCTGATGGTGTAGAGGTCGTTGGGGCCGTAGCATGAGATGGAGTTGTAGTAACAAATGAGGTAGCTGAGGTCACTAGGGCCGCTTGGGTTGCGGCAGGAGGTGGAGTTGCGATGGCAGCTGATGTTACATAGATTGTGGCGGCCGTAGTGACCAAGGGAGGTTCACCTGCTTGCAAACTGGCAGGAATAACAAAGGCCGTAGTGGCTGTGGGAGTTGCAGATGAGGCGGTGGGAGTGCTAGAGGTTGAGACAGTCAAGGAAACGACAACGGTAGATGGGGTACCAATAGCAACAGCGATGGCAATGTCATGGAAAGGACTAGTGCCAATTGTGAACCATCCTCAGGTACGCAAGCTACGACGTGTGGTGGCAAGGAGGGGCATGCCCAAGCGCCCTCTTTGTGGCAGAGCACACGTCCCACTGGGCGCAGGTTCAGCAGCGACGGGTGTGGCAGCTGCAACAACAGTAGTGACGAATACAAAAACTTGTGTAATGATGGCAGTTGCGGATACATCATCTATTGTAGTGGAAGTAGTGGCACTAAATACACGCAGGGAGGAGGCAACACATGTGTCTGATGTAGTGACATCTATGGTGCAAGGGAGGGATGCAACATGGATAGTAGGTTTGGTTTGTATAGCAGCAGGAGAGTCACAAAGGGTAGTAGTGGTGGGAGCAACCGTTGAGTTCACAAGAGTGGTCGCACAGACAGGGGTGGTCACTGTAGCCGCAAGAGCAGGAGTGCTAGCTGAGGCAGCCGTAATAGTGGGAGGAGCTTGTAAGGTGGCTGGAGCGGCCGCTTTGGCCATAGGAGCAGATGAAGTGGCGGGAGTGGCTGAAGAGGTTACAACAGTAGAGGTGTCAGCAGGATCGGCAGATGTGGTGGCAGTAGCAGGCATGCTAGCAAGCATATCCGTTGCTGTCACAACAGCAGGGGTGGCAACTACAATGGAAAAATAGAAATTAGTGGCAGCAGATGTGGGAGCAGGAGAGGTGGCCATTGCAGTGAAAGATGGTGTGTCAGAGGAGAAGAGCAATGAGCAACAAAGGCCAACCCGGAGTATAAGTTATCACAAGAAGAGGCAGACATTTGAGGAGGGGCATCGTGCGAGGGAGATCACAAGGACTGTAGATCGGCGTATGAGGTTTTACGATTGAGACCACCAATATGAGGGTGAGTTTGCAGAGGCATTGGACTTTGCAAGGATTGTGTACACAGAAAAAAGTTTTAACTTACGACGGATGAGGCTCACAACATGCAGTCAGGTCCAGTGTGAGGCGCAGCGGATGCACGAAGAGTTTCAGAGTGATCCACAATATGAGCATTTCTGTGTGGGAGCCTACCATACTGTGGTGGCTGAGCTCACGTATGTCATTGAGACGCGACCGTAGGATCAAGGAGAGTGCCTCTCAGCATCATGACGATTGTAGGCATTGGGACCGGAAGAGAACAAGGAAGGAGAGCCGTAGCAAGATGAGGGGCAGAGCAATTACACCACTCTCCTTGCTGCTTTCGCTCGGCACGAGGTCAGAAAAATTGACCGAGGGTAGGACGGCTTCATCTTGTCTCAAGCCTTCAATGAGTACTTGAGGAATGAGGAGGGTGAGCTGTTGAGGAGGTGCGCAAAGGCAGTGGGGCGAGCCTTGGAGGGGATGACTAGCCTGGTCTCACCTGAGATGTGGAACGCTCATAGAGCAACAGGCTTGAGCTCTACGAGTTGGTATGAGGACTCATATGAGACAGTAGAGAAGGTTTCACAAGCTCTGGGGCATGATTAGGATGACGAGCAGCAGAGCAACATTTGGCAGAGAGACGAGCAGCAAAATACCATGCAAATGAGAGATGAGTAGCAGAGCAATGAGCAACAAGGCAACATGCAGCAGAGCAATGAGTGGGAGAGCAAAAGGTGGAAGGGTGATGAGGATCAAACTGGAAGACATATGCATAAGGAGTAGATGTAAGGAACTTGCCATGGTGTCCAGCCCCCCAAGGAGGACGATGATCAAGCACGTAGTGGGGGAGTGTTTGGGGGTGGTGGAAGAGTAGAGGAAAGGATGGTGCGGACAGCAGGGGGGGCAAGCAACACGTGGAGCAGACGGGGGTGTTGTCGGAGGGGTTGAGGGCAACAAGGCTAAGATGGAGGAGCGAGTCTATGAGTAGGATATGATGCAACTTGCAGAAAAGTGCCCTGTAGGAGTGAGGTGTGTGTGGAAGTCGGGGGCGCGGCTACAGAAACTTCTCAACAAGCAACAGACACATGAGTCGCTCAGTGTGGCTAGATGCTACAATCACTGGTGTTGGCAACACTCTGATGCAAGCAGATGTGGACAGAGGAGGGGGTCCAATGGTGTAGTATGAAGCTGCAGAAGAGCATGCTGAAGGACGTGGGACTGGACCAATCATCGGTAGAGGGTGTAACCATTTATGTAGTTGTGGAGGAGGTGGCTCTGGCGATGAGGGTAACGAACACAGCTGTGGAGAACCGGGTAGAGTGGGTAGAAATTGACAGTCAGCGGGTGGGTTTGGATGAGGTTCCGGATGCGATCGAGCTATTTGGGACCGGTGACATACAGATCTTTCAGCAAGTGGCAGGGTACGAGCTAGAGTAGAAGAAGGGATAGGGGAGTAGTGTTGACCTGGCCTTGGATCTACAATGGGCGATGAACCTCCACTCTTTTGATGAAGTGCAACAGTTCATTGTGAAGGTTCGTGAAGGTTTGCAAAACATGGGGCGGCTGGTGAGCGAGGAGATGTGGGCTCTACTTCAACAGGTCATGAGCCAAGGGTTACGCGATCATGGCTTTTCCCGCAAGGAGTCCCCCCCTTCACAAGCGTTGCCGTAGATGGTTTCAAGGATGAGGAGGATGAGGATAGGGGACTTATAAGAGCAGACATGTAGGCGGCAACAGTGCAGGAAGTGGAGCATCAGGACGGTTTCGGACATGTGGTGCAGATGATTGGGGGAGAGGGAAGCGTAGATTACAAGGAGGATTTTGCAAGGAGGCGCAAGCCCTATGAGAAGGTTATGGACAGTATCCTTTGGGGGGGTGCGGTAAAGGAGAGAATGGGGGGTGCAGCAGACGTAAGGGCAGGAAAACATTGCACAGTACAAGCAAAAGAGGCAAGAGCAGGGGAGAGAGGTGAGGAGCTAGCTGCTTCCATCGAGGTGACAGTGGATGGGAAGCTAGTGCAGATCCTAGTCTCTGTGCAGCTGACTGAGCAGCAACACAATGAACTCTAGCAGCTTTGTATCTAGCACGCTCACATCTTCAACTCCACCCCAAAGCGCATAGGTGATAGCGGCGTCATAGTCATCATTGACACAGGTGATTCTCCACCCATTTCGACTCACCCCTTCAGGATGTCTCGAAAGCAAAAGGAAGTGATGGATGTGGAGATACATGCTTGGTTAGATCAGGGTACAATCAGACCTAGTGCTAGTCTATGGGCCTTTCTCATGTTAATGGTGTGGAGAAAAGATGGAGGATTTTGTGTGTGCATTGATTACTGGGCCCTAAACAAAAAAACGATAGTTGATGCATACCCACTTCTTTGAATTGTCGACATCATAGATGTAGTGGGTGGTGTAGAGTATACAGTACGCTGGATGCCAAGGTAGCGTACCACGTAATCAGGATGGACCCAAGTAGCATAGAGAAGACAACCTTTGTCACTTACAAGGGTCTGTATGAGTTTTTCAGGCTACCCTTTGGCCTGAAGAATGCACTAGCGGTTTTCCAGCATGTCATCAATAGGGTGCTTCATTAAATTGATTGTGCCATGCCCTATCTAGATGACATAATCATCTTTTTGCACGACTGGGATAGCCACATCCATTATGTAGAGGGGGTGCTTTTAAGGATTGCAACAGCAGGGCTGGTGCTGAAGGCGTCGAAGTGCCGTTTGGGAGCGGACTAGGTGCTGTATCTGGGCCACGTGGTTGGTGCTCATGGTGTGTCACCTGACCCCCAGAGGGTAGTAGCCATCGTGGAGATCTCCACCCCTATTACACCAACGGAGGTGCGGTCCTTTGTGGGCCTTGCCAGCTACTACCACTGGTTCGTTAAGGACTCCGCCAAAATCGCACGGCCTCTCCATGAGTTGACCCAGCTATGGCAATGCGATGCAAGGAGGGGAGTACCATCAATGAAAGTGAAGGTAGATATTGAAGACCTGGTGCTATGGAACTCTTCACCAGAAGGAGGACGCATGAAGCGTGAGAACTGTGTACAAAGGCTCTTGATGGTGGACGAGGTGTATGACAACGGCTGGGTAAAGCTGATCGGGAAGACCCCAATGGTGGCTTTGCCACTAGCTGAGAGAATGTGTAACTCAGCAACAATCCAGATGTGCAGTATCGGTGGACCAATTCCATTGCGCCAAGTGACTCAACGTGGAAGAAGTTGAAGAGCTAGAGGAAGCGGACAGGGTTGAGTGCGGGAAAGCACCAAGAGAAGCAGCAGCAACAGGAGCAGGGAACAGGTGAATCTGCAGATGGGAGTGACGATGAGATTGAGCAGTTCCATCTCCAAAGGTATCTTTCATCTGTGATAGCTGCAAACCAAGCAAGACAAAAGTCGAACGCGACAGCAGCAAACCCTCTTCAGGAGTAGCGAGTCTAGGGAGAAAATGCATCAGATGGCGGTAACACCAATCGCGGGAAGCAAGCAAAGGGCGCGGAGGTTCAAGCCAAGGAACTACCATCATTCCTAGTTGTGATAACCATCGAGGCACCACAGGTGGTCGGAGGCAAGGATGCCGGTGGTGATCAGAGGAGACGCGTGGAGGAGTGGAAGTTGCAACTGCAGCAACAATGATGGCACCAGTAGCAACCATGCTAATAGGAGCAATAGTCGCACTGACAATAGTAGCAACAGTGGTGGAGACAACTACACCATCAGTCCTGACAACACAGGTATCAGAGGTAGCAGGGACAACGAGGCAGGCAGTAATTGCGGTGGCGACAACCTAGGCGCTGATGCCAACGACTAAAAAACAAGGGACGGCAAATGCAACACCGGCCTTTGTGAGACTCAGAGTGAGTGTGGGAGTAGCAGCAGGATTGACCATAGTGGGGGCGACAGGGCTTGCAACAGCAGGGTCATCAATCAGAGCAATCCTCGGAGAGGAAGCGGGTGGATGGCGGGTGAAAAAAGGAAATCAAACCAAGACGAGGAGTATCAAGGCAGTAGAGAAGACCACACCTGCCGGAAAGGGCAAGAGAAAGGCGCTAGCCGCCCTGGGTGCGGGCACGATTGGTGCTCCGACAACATCATGAGATAATGGGTATGGGAGTGTCCACTGGAGGGCAAACCAGAGGGGAAGCGACATAGAGGAGGAGAAGAACTAAAAGGGGCGTCTGATAGACCTGGGTTTTCATGCAAGGTAAGTCTAAAGGTGCTGATGCTTTTCCCCAGAAAGAAATGTGTAGTCCCCCGGAGGCTATAGGAGCTAAACGCTAGTTTCTTTGTAAGAGATTAGGGTTGCTAGTGTGCTCATGAGCTGCGGAGCCGCTCCCTTGTGAGGGGTAGGTTACAGTTGTAACCACAGAATGCGGTAGAAAAAAAAACAAATAGCAGTACGTGGTGGGGCTTGGGGTAGCTCTACATCAACGGGTAGTGCGAGCGCCAACACCGTGAGGGCAGGTGGGCAGGAGGCATTTGCATCGTCACAAGGAAAGGAGCTGGGTACAAAAGGACGCGCACGATAAGAAAAACAAAAAAAGAGAGGCGACAAAACATATTTGGCAGGAGCCGTACAAAGGATTTGGCCGACAACAATACAGTGCACAGATTATTTTGCGGACTGCCCCAAGGATTCCACCTTGATGCGAGAATATGCTGCCCCAAGACCCAGAACAAAAGCGTATTTACCAAGATGCCATAGAATATACCTTTAAGCGCCCTAGAGTCCACCAAAGCACATTTTTGGCTGAGTGTAAGACAAGAAAAACATTTTGTGGATGAGAACTAGGCTAGAGGGTGTGAGAGTTGGGTGGGGAGGCTTCGAGACTATATGAGGATCACCCTTTCATTGTTGTTGCACTCTTTGTCATATTAGCGAATTGTTGTTGGATTTTTGTGAAAAGTCTATCTCTTTCCAAGCCCTGTCAGTGCCAAATACATATTCCCCAGAGGTTGTCAGTGGGTGCTAAGCACCCCCACGTATGTCTGAGCACTAAAAATCTGCCGAACAATGGTTCCAGTGCCTAGATCCAGTTGAGGATAGGCTAGGAGTGAGGGGATTATGTAATGCATTGCACAAGACCGGAGGCCTAGAGGACCAGATTGCACCAGCCGCTGAGGCAAGCGTGGTGGACAAGTGTAAGAATGCGAGAGAGCGCTGGGCAGTCACATCGTGCCAGACATTGCAGAAAGTGAGTGTGGGCGATTGGCGTAGGGTTTGAGTGGGCGGGTGCGGGTCTGTTGGGTGAGGCTGAGATTGGGGGTGGTCGTGACGAGGACGATGAAACGCGTGAGACAGACAACAAGGATGTTGCGACGCATGAGACCGGCGACGAGGTGTACGAGGCGGACGGCGAGGGTGCGTGACGGGGTCACATGCTAGCATCATCAAGCGACAGAGAGGTGAGCGTGCTTCTGATCTAACCTACTATTCTATTATTCTATCTAAGGGCAAGGGTGGGCACACTTGGAGTAAGTGAAGGTGAGATATTGGGTTGCATTGAGAGTGCTGGACCAGAGGAAGTCCTATTGAGGTGCAAGAGTCTGATCCTAAGGGAAGAAAGGAAGGTGGAGAAGATTTTGTTGACATGCAATGACTGGAACAACTAATAGCTAGTTGATTGATTGTGGGTGTGAATAGGTTCATGTTGAGAGGAGTCGTGTATTTCTTGTATGTCCAGCACTACACGCCTTCGCTGGGGGTGGTGGGAGGGTTGGGTTCCAAGGACCATGCATAGTTCCGTTCTGCTGCGCATCTGTGTGTTGTGCTTAGAGTTTGCCCCATAATTCTTGTTCCTTGGTACACTTTCCCTATCTATGTGTCTGGGTGCTCATGCGAATGTACTGCGCTCGTACTGTGTGCTGCAAACAGAGACCCAAATTGGGGAAAAACATTAAAAGTGCTTTCTTGGTTATGTGTTTTGCAGGTTACGTGTTTTTGTTACACCCTTTCCCAGTCGTGGCTATGTCCTTTGACTTCTATCTACCACGACTGGCAAGGGGTGGGTGGGAATGGGAGTCCCAATTGCTCTTTTGCACACATCAGCATCAGAGCTTTAAGTGTCCACTTTAACCTCAAGACAACAACGAATGAATAAGTCTTCATTCTTTGCTTCCTTAGAGAGCTTGCATTGACGTCTCTTGCGCACTAGACCCCACCATTGCACCAAGTCACATGGACTTTGTCGTAGAATTCTGTTGCACAGTTCTAGGCCTGATACATTTGTAGCCCAGAAACCTATCATCATGCCTCTACTAGCCGTTGCATCGACAGACCTTTCGTTGCGCACGGGTTCCAACCAATCCATTCACATTTAGAAACTTGGTTTACAAACATCCACATAGTTCATCTAATGCAGGTGGCCAAGGCCGTTCTTTGCGGAAGACCCTAGAAATGTTGTAGGGAAGCTAAGCAGATGGCCAAGATGTGGGATGAAATTCAATTAAAAAAGGGAAATGTTAACAAAAGCTGGGGTATACAATGAAGATAGAAACAAGATACCTTTATCTTGGATCCAACAAATTTCAATATAAAAAATGTATGAAAAGCTCATTTGTGTTAAAAAAAAAACACCCATACATCATATCCGGGCATATAGTGTACAATTTGAATACATACATACATACATACATACATACATATAAAACTATGTAAGTGGTTAAAAGTGAAGGCATAAGTTAGGATCCACCTCCTTTATTTGTGTTTGTCTCGCAATTTGCCCTAGGGGTAGATTGTTGGTTCTCACTAGCCTCGTTTTTGATTTTTGGATATTGAAGAGCCCCGCTTCCAAAAATTTGGTTTCCATAAGCCACTCGTTCTGTTGCTGCAACTGTAAGTGCCCCTAGAGGTAGCGCCCTGATTTCGCAGTGGTTGGATTGTCCATTCCGTCTTTTGAACTTGTGTTATCTCTTTATGAAGTTACGTCTTCTCTATATTTTCAATGGCGTCTTGTCCACGTGGTCGTTTCATGTATGGAAACAAATGGAACCTTGTTGCGACGGTTGTCTGTTT
Organism: Penium margaritaceum; assembly: GCA_023375785.1. Lineage (NCBI taxonomy): Eukaryota > Viridiplantae > Streptophyta > Zygnematophyceae > Desmidiales > Peniaceae > Penium > Penium margaritaceum. Next base: position 90,980 of record SZWC01009218.1, on the reverse strand, counting down.
GTGGTGGTTCTTCATTTGGAACATTATGTTATTTCTCGAAAACTCAACGTGCAACATGATGTACACAAAGAAACCAACCACTCGAAAACAAAGCTATGTCAGACCCAATTCTGTTCACAATGTTGTGCATGCTTCGTTTCGACAGAAGAAAAATCAGTCAGATTGCGCACCCAGGGGTACATGTTAATGAAAGCATGAACCCCACGTCGACGGGGTACATTGTGCTTACGTGGCCAACTCCTAGGTGCTCATGGAGATAAAAAACATCATTAGTGGTATCCGGGGATCGTATCTTGCCGCAGAGGGTATTTTGTGATATAAAAACAGATTCCGTGGCACTTGGGGATCAAATTTTCCAAAACGGGGGATTGTAAAAGTACTGTCCTCGGAAACGGGGTCTCCATGTATTATCCTGCACGACTCTTGTAACAAATGGATGGAAAACTTGGCCCACTGGGCCAAAACCGTGGTAGTTGAGTGTCTCCAACCTTCAACTCATCCCATCCGTCGCCCTGCAGGCCAGGACCCACGTTCGAGCCACGTGGGACACCTCTCACTACATTCCTCCCACACAAGAATGGACCCGCCCCCGGTGTGCACAATGGGTGTCGAACCCCGGCGCTCTGATACCAAATGTAACAAACGGATGGGAAGCTTAGCCCAGTGGGCCAAAACCGCGGTAGTTGAGGGTTTCCGACCCTCAACTCATCCCATCCGTCGCACCACAGGCCAAGACCCACGTTCGAGCCACGTAGCACACCTTGCGCTACATCTCTCGAAGGTCATTTTCAACCACGAACTGGTAGGTCCCTGCCAGACATCACCGTGAAGAGTACAGCGGAGGCGAGCATCTCAGCCGTGCGTGCCTTAAATCTCCTGGTTGCCCAGCTTCCGTGACCATCCGTGAAGATCTCATCAATTACGTCATTGCCTCACACTAAAAAAGCCCTGGGGCACAGTAGAGGAGATTTGGGATCGCATGCGCGATCCATAACACGCGCGATCCAGTGCCTGAAAAAGCTCTTAAGGACGGGCTCTCAAGTAGTGGCTAAAACACGCGTTTGGTTGGAGTGTCCGAGGTGCGGTTGGGTTTTTTTCTCTGTGTCAAAGGCCAAATAAAGAGAGCAGGGTGCGGTTGGGATTGAATCCCGCATGGCGTTGGGAACATGAAAAAAAAGAGACATCCCAATACGCGAATCCGGAGGGCTGGCTGAGACCACGTCGGCACATAGCCAACCCTTCATCTCCAGCTTGCTCAGCGGTGGACTGCTGCGGGGAGTTCTTTGAGCTCAAGGGAAATGCGAGGTGCCACCCTCGTCACGGGGGGATCTGCTGCGCTGCGCATAGCCACACTCGCTGGTGAAGACAAAGGCGCGTGAGGACTGCCAAGCGTCCCATTTGCTAAGCCTCGGCAGGTNTTTTTTTTGGTGGCTTAGACAGCCTTAGAGGTGAGGGAACCTATGCTGCACCCTTGGAGTCCGGCAAGACCCCTCTGGCGAAGGCTTTCAGTCGAAAGACTGTGCCTTATGTGACGAGTCACACCAGTTTAGGTACCCACGTAGCACCCAGTCCTACGTGGATTATGTGGGAGTCCCACCCACTAACCCTCACCCCTAAAGGTACCTTCGCCACGGGTCGTAACCCTGTGACATGGGGGTTCAAAGCCAGCTTTTACACTAAGCTTTGAAGTACCCGTCCCCCCGAGTTATTAGATTTGTTGAGCCAGATGTTTTTTAGTGTAGGATGGACTGCGAGGTAATGTGGTTGTAGTTTTCTATCAATTCAACACGTGTTTGATCGGTGAGTGAGTTGTTGGATCATGATGACTATTTTTTTCTGGTCTTGCTTCTGGTGGAGTCTCAGTATATGCAAGTTTATTTGTTCCTTGAATAGCTTAATTATTGTGTTTGCTAATAAAGTTGTAGGATTTCTGAGAGGTTTCTTGGTTTGTAGGGAGATTTGACATCTGTATGACCAAATCTCTCGGAACGTTATTGATTGGAGAGTTTGCCACCAGTGGAAGAGCGAGTGTTGATCATGGAAGATGAAGTTAGTGTTTGAGGGTCTTCCACACATGAGATGGAAACTCTCATGTAGTTTTACTGAGATGTGACAGATTTTTGGACATTGTTCGAAAGCATGTGTGATGGTTTCTTTGAGGAGATTGCAAAGTGGGCATAGAACTTCAAATGGTGGAGGGAAGAAACGTAGACGTATTCGAACTTGGATGCTTCTTAGTATTGTTTTGGCAGTAATGTCTTTTTGTTTTGTGGTTAGAGCTGGGGAGTGAAGTAAGTTTTGGAGGGATGTTTTAGGAAAGGGTGGAGCACCGTCATCTTTCCATTTATCCCGATATGTGACCTCCTTTGTGTGTTTTTTTATCAGAGTGTCGTAGATTTCCGTCAGTTTTGGTTTTCTTATTGTGGATATTCTCCAAGAGGGGATGGTCGTGTTGTTACAACATCCAATAAAGGTGTTAGCCTCAGTGTGTACTGGGGTCCAAATGCTGAGTTCGTGGATGGGTGTATTTGGTAGAGAAGTTGGTTCTATTTCAAGCTTTGGGTTGACTGTGTAGGCAATTGCAAGGTATCCGTCATCCTGTGGCTGAAGTTTGTAGATGAGTTCTGGTAGTGTGTTAGTGTAGGATGTTATGCACCAGAATTCATGTTGTTTCGAAAGGTCTTCTTTTTTATTTAGAATGATGTCCAACCATGTGGGAGGGATTTGCTTGATAATCCTTTTGATGACATTTTGTTCGCTGATGGTGGTGCCGCATTTGGAGATGGCCAGTTTGGTGAAATCTTTGTCGTTGTAGTACTCGTGGAAAATGTGTTTGAGTTGTACTTCTTTTTCTAGTAGATGATGTTCCCTTNCTTTCTTATAGAAGCACTTTGAGTTGCATGCCACCCATTTCCATGTGTGGTGCGCTGATGTTAGATAGTCGTATGCACGTTGTGCACTTTGTGCATGTACTAGAACCGTGGGCCATTGTACTCCTAGGCCACCGTTGTCAGGGTGATTAATTGCCACATTTTTTTTGATGAAGCGAAGCTTTCCGTCTTGTTTTGGTGCTGATAGGAAATTCTGGATGATGGTCTGGATTTGTACGAGTATTTCGGGTGAAGGCGGTGATATTCCAGAATGGTAGAGAAACTTTGGAATGAGATATGTTCGTATGATCACGAGTTTTGTGGGGAGGCTGAAATGAAAGTTCCGCCATCGGATAGCTGCTTCCTTTATCGTCTGAGTGATGGTGTTCCACATTGAACTATTGTGTATGTCATGGTCGAGGTTGATTCCCAAAATTCGTTGTGGGTCTGTTGATTCTATGTATGTGGTAGAAGGGGGTGCATGTGTGTGTGGGCCGGCTGGGAACAGAATCGTCTTTCCAGCGTTTGCCTTGAGGCCCGTCAGGTCTTTGCTTATTTGTAAGATCTGTTCTGCTTTGTCTAGGTTGTTTTTAATCATGACAGTTGTGTCTGCGTAGGCACCAAAGGTCGGGCATTGTTCAAAGTCCGAGATTGGTTTGTCTATGCATTTTGCGAAGTATTGATTAAGTGGTTCCATGGCTATGATGAAAAGCAAAGGTGCAATAGGCCACACTCGCCACACTCGCTGGTGAAGACAAAGGCGCGTGAGGACTGCCAAGCGTCCCATTTGCGAAGCCTCGGCAGGTATGAAGCGAAAGCCAGAATTTCAAAGTCCGAGAGCACAGGAGAGCTGCTCGATTAGCGCTGCGGTCGTCTGGGTAACGCTAAGGCCGTCGTTTGGAAAGGTGGCCTACCTGACAGGGAGAGGGCAGAGAGGAGCGGTCGTTGGATGTTGTGCGCGAGGACTTCACGTAGAGGAAAGACAAACGTACCAGACACCGGTACGGACGAGAAAACGCCTCAATCCAGGTTCACATCGCCTCTTGAACCTTGTGCCAATCGACTAAGCAGCTGCCATCCTACTGCGAGGGACTGGAAGACGGTTGAGTGCAAGGCGGGGCCCTCACAGCAGACGACGCAGTTANCAGGCAGAGTCACTTCTCAGACGAGACGATGGACAAACAGAGGCACGCCGTTCATGAGATGCCGGAGAAACGGAGGCATCACTTCCGCGCATCCTCACACGGTATGGCCCACCTCCTCAAACAGCTTTCTGTGTCAATGCTGTCATTCTCCCCCTGTAGCTTCGCCCGCATCCTCCACCACCTCCTCCTCCTCCTATGCATTCCCTCTATCTTTTCTCCAGCCTCCGGACCCAGATTCGCTCTCTCAGTTGTCTTTCGTCGCTCACCCCCTCCTCCTCCCTTGATACTCAACCAACAACCACAACCCCCACCATCACCGCCTCCACCATCACCACCGCCACCATCACCTCACCTACCTTTACCACCCCCACCATCACTGCTTTCACCATCATCGCTTTCACCATCATCATCCCCACCATCATCGCTTTCATCATCACCACCTCCACCATCACCACCCCCACCATCACCACCCCCACCATCACCACCTCCACCATCACCACCCCCACCATCACCACCCCCACCATCGCCATTCCCACCATCCCCACCCCCAACGGTCAACCTCCCGATCGACCTTCTCCCCCCAAAAGGTGGAAGCTCAGCATGGGCCCTCACAATGCTCAACCCTTCTTCATCTCGCTATCTCAGCCTCATTCCCTCGGCAACCCTCGCAAGATCCTTAGATTGGCGTACTCTCCGCCTCTCTCCGGGAGGCCAACCTGGGGAGGCTCTCCCTCCAGTCATTAAGGAGGAAACTTCCTGTCCAGCTTCCTGGGCCCATGCCACCCTTGCAGCTGTCGCAAGCGCATCGTACATCGGTCGGAGGAAATGGGAGATGAGCGGAGGGACAGTGCTGGTGAGGGATCCGGCAAGACGGAGGTGGACGAGGGAAGGAGTGGGCCTCGAGAGGAGGCTCTCAGTGGAGCAACTGCTGCGGTGCGTTGAGACACTGGGGGGGCGAGGAGAAGATGGCCGAGCCTGTGGCGGCGGATCCCCCGTGGAGGCCATCAACTTCATTGCTCGCAACGGCGGCGTCGCCACCGCTGCGCAGTTTGCAGATGCTCTTGCAGGTGAATTCTTTGGGAGTTCATTTCTTGCTTGGCTGTGCAACCCCTTTGCTTCTTCAGCCAGTGCTGCGGCGTCAACTCCCAGAGCTGCTGCCCTTTGGGTTGCTGCAAATGGTAAAGCGCCCACCACCTCAGCCAGGAAGAAGGTGCCAATACATCTGCTGCAACTTGTACTTAGGTGCTGCTGCTGCTGCTGCTGCTGCTGCTGCTGCGCTGGTGCTGCTTCTGAAGCTGATGCCTAGCCATGGCCAATGCTGCTAGGACAACGGCCACTAGACCTCTGCTTTGTTTGCTGCGCCTGTTGGTCTTGCTGTTGTTGCCGCAGCAGCAGCAGCAGCAGTTGTGGTAGTTGGTGAGAAGTGTTGCTGCTGCTATTGATGCTCGTGGCTTTTTGTGGCTGCTTCCGTGCAACTGCCGTCGTCAGATACAACAACAACCTCCACCATCTCTATGACAACCAAGACTGTTGCCACCAACCACCATCTTTGACACTAACCACCACCACCGCTGACAACAACCACCACCACCGCTGACAACAATCACCACCGTTGACACCAACCTCCAACAAACCACCGCCATTACCACAGCTTACCACCACTACCACAACACAACAAACTACCATCACCAGGACAAACCACCATCATCACGATAAACCACCATCGTCACGACGAAAATCAATCATCACGACAAACCACCACCATCGTGAGAGACCACCATCATTAGGACAAACCACCATCATCACGACCAACCACCACCATCACAACAGACCACCATCATCATGACAAACCACCATCATCACGACAAACCACCACCATCGTGAGAGACCACCATCATTAGGACAAACCACCATCATCACGACCAACCACCACCATCACAACAGACCACCATCATCATGACAAACCACCATCATTTCTACAAACCACCATCATCAGGACAAACCACCGTCATCACGAAAAACCACCATCATCAGGACAAACCACCATCATCAGGACAAACCATCATCATCACAACAAACCATCATCGCCGAAACAAACCATCATCATGGCCACAGCCAACCACCACCTGTCACAAGCAATCACCACCATGGACATCTCACACAGTCACCGTTGCCATGACCAACCTGCCATTGCCACAGCCAACAACCTTCATTCTCACGGCCAACCACCATTTCGTAGCGTACCGCTGCCATTGCCATATCAACCAACATCATACCCACCAAAAACCCCACACTCACCAACAGCCAACACCATGGCGACAACAAACCACCAATCCCACCCTCGCCACAACTAACCAGCACCACCACCACTACCTTCCGTGAAACCCGGTTGTCGCCAGAACCAGCACACATGCAGCCA
>SZWC01009218.1:49849-73242 GCA_023375785.1 Penium margaritaceum | reverse complement strand
GACGAGGGCAACGCAGCTACATCTGGACAGGTTCAGCCTCGCCGCAGCCAGAGAATCAGAGAGGAGCAGAGCGTGCTTGCTGCAGCTCTCGAGGATGCTGGTGCCGACATGTTTGCCGAACCGGAAGTGCCCCAGCCCTCTGAACCGTCTTCTCTCAACATGGAGGTCGACAGCTGGGCCAAAGATGTGAAGAAGGGCCGTAGCTGCAACATCCTCAAGTATATGCGGAAGCACAACAAAATCTATCCTACCTTCCACCTTGCTGCGCTTGACCTGTTCGCCGTTCCGGCGACAAGCACACCATCGGAGCGTCTTTTCTCACTGGGTCGGCACATCATCACAGACTTCCGTCAGTCACTCGTCGACCTAACTATCGAGAATCTCATGCTGCTGAAGTCATGGGTGAACGAGCCTCTCTTGGCAAACTTCCCAGTCACACCCAATGGCGACGTTGCTCCAGAAGTGGAGGAAGAAGAGAAGCCTGTGAATCTCCTCCGTCGACCAGCGCAGGTTGCACATGGAGAGCAGGTTGAAGAGGGTGATGACAGTCTTGACTATGAGGATGTCATGGATGATGAGCTCATTGCTCGTGGCGATGTTGAGGGTGATGGTGCATGTGATGATGATGCAGGTAGTGAGTAGAGAATGTAGGAGGACAGGCATGCCGTCATGCTGTGAAGTTGTTATCAATGTTCGCAAATGTAGGAGGGCAGGCATGCTGTCATGCTGTGATGTTAGCAATATTAGCAACTGTAGAAGGGCAGGCATGCTGTCATGCTTCTGTCATGTTACCAGTCATGCATGGAGCAAAACAGATTATGTGACATTGCAACAAAACCACACTTTCCACCATCATGCTCCTTGTCAGAAAGTTTAAAGAGCTAAAGAGGACCTCAGAAACTTTGCTCCTCTTAACCCCTCCACTAAGTGAAAGAAAGAGCAAAAATGACTAGATTCGTCTGGATTCAGGAATCCACCAGGATTCGCGAATCCTGAATTCGGATCCGTGAATCCGAATCCAGACAGTGGATTCGAATCGCGAATCCAAATCCAGGCTAGGATTTGGGAACCGGATTCGGTGTGCAGGCTTCATAGCCACGGCAGCCGACGCAACAGTCGCAACAGCCACAGCAGCAGTTGCTGCAGCAACTACAGCAGCATTTGCTGCAGCAACTGCTGTTGTCGACACGAGGGACCTCGTCCGAGGGGGGGTCTCATCGCTCTGCTCTATCGTGCCAATGGAGGGCACGACAAAGCTCCGGCCAAGCGCTAGCGCAGGAGCCGGCGCATGCCGGCCCCCCGCCGGCCTCCGGCAGACTGCGTGGGAGGGGGAGGAGTAAGCCTCCCCCTCCCCTTCCCTCGCCGCGTAGGTCAAGCCAGATAGGCAAAAAAAGAAAAGAGACAAGGGGAGTCCACGAGTGAGGCCCCCGAGAAGAGCCCGGGTGGAGGTACAACACTAGCACCAAAGTGATCGGTGATACAAACAAAAAGGAAAAACGGGGTCGTCATGTCAAAACAAGCCCTCGACAGCACCGCTACCGACGCAGCTACTGAGGGCAGCTTCGTCAGCGGCTAACGCCGGCCGCCGCCAGCGTCACCACAGCGGCAACAACAGCAGCAACAGTAACAACAACAGCAACAGCCACAATAGAAGCAGTAGCAGCAGCAACAGCAGCAGCACCAGCAATAGCAGCAGTAGCAGTAGGAACGACACCTGCAGCAGCCGTAACAACAGCAACAACTGCGGTGGCCGCCTAGTGCGACGACATTGGCACGCCAAGTGCGTGCATTGGCGAACTTGCAGGCAGAGAGCCGTTAGGCCTTGACGAGGTAAGTCGCTGAGCTACAGGACCTGGTCAGGGGCTTACTGCCCCAGTAGCAGCATTAGTACGCAGACCAGAGCGAGGACCCCCTCACTTATGGTTGCAATGCTAAGGAATTAGTCCAGAACCTCTCAGAATCTAGAGATGAGGGTGAGGAGGAGTTGCTACAAGCACACCTCCTCCGCCTTGAAGCAAGGCGCGGAGCGCGTGAGGCGAATGCCGCCCTCCCGAGCACAAGCTCTAGTGCCAACCCTATCCTGAGCTTATCTCGTTGCCCTCTGAGCTTTGAGGACCTGGCTCTACGTGCCCGCCTGGACAAGGGGGTTGCCCCCTCTGCGCCCGGTCCCGTTGTGGCTCCGGCCGTCGCTCTGCCGACGGTCAAGCCACCGAAGTGGTTTGGGTCCGACCCGCCCGTCTTCCGGACTGGGAACGACTACAAGTCCGGGGAGCCACACTTTCATATGTGGGCCATGAGCGAGGGGGTCCTTGCCTACTACTTCACCCCATACAACGCGGCTAATCCCGCCCACACGCAGATGGCGGTCTGCGCCGCCTCTCGCCTGATAAGGCCGTCTCGGACTTCACCAAGGACTTCAGTCATTTCCTCAACGACCCACTGGCTGGCTCGGGCACTGACCCTTGCGTGGCATGAGACTAGCTGTCACCCTTTTTGAGGGTGCCACCTTGGCCTTGACATCCTAGCGCCTCTCTGAGTTCAACTCCCTCTGCCAGACTACTTAAGAGTTCGCAGCTGACTACTGGCGCTGGGCAATCCAGCTGTATGAGGAGTTGGGAGACGATGCCCCTACACATTACCCCGCCCTCCAGATCATCCTCTATAGCATCCACCCCGACTACGCGCTCGTCTTCAGCAACTTCGACCAGACCCTGCTACGAGATATGGGGAGCGACAGGACTCTGCTACGCTGGGCCGCCCTCCACTTCCTGAGGTCGCCGACATGGATGCAGCGAATCGCACTCGCCGCAGCACCGCTTCAGTTGCAGTTTCCGCCGCGTCCTCTTCCCCGCCGCTTACATCGATAGCGGCACAAGCTCAGAGGAAGAAGGGCCAGAAATCATCAGCTGGTGGCTCCAACGGTGGGACCAGCAGCGGCATTAGTAGCATCAGCCTTAGTAGTAGCGGCGGCAACAACAGCAGCAGCAACGGCAGCTGTAGCAACAGCGGTGGTAGCAGCGGCTTCGGGAGCACGTAGGACCACTGGCTCGTGTGCTTCAACTGCGGGGTTGACCATCACTACCCCGACAGCACTCGCCTGATGGGCCGCCCATTGGACTAGGCAAGGATCACGCGTGGGCTACAGCAGGCGCACGAGGTGCGCGTTTGCCAGACGTACAGTGTGACCGCCCGCTTGGCCGCCACTACTGCAGCCGTCCCAGAGCAGCTAGCCGCCACAGCAGACTCCTCAGTTGACCCTTGTGACAAGGTGCTTGCCGACCAGGACAGGACGATCGTCGAGCTGCACCAGCTTCCCCCCTTGTTCATCTCAGGGAGGTGCGAGTGAGTTGACTCAGCCGGGGGGTTCTACAACCTGTGGATTTTCCGTCTATTTGCATGATGATGTCTGTGGTAATACCCATGTCCAGTTGTGTATGCATGACAGACTTGATGATGTGTCTTGGCTGCATGTGTCTCATGTGGGCTCCACCGCTTGCCTTGCCGTGTTGCCTGCCGAGTGCCCCGCTGCCGCGCCCTGTTCAGTTGTCGAGTGCCACGTTGCCCCTTGTATGCGTGTCACAGATGTCACCTAGGTCGTAGACTCTGGTGCCACCCATCACATGACGTGTCATCGTGACGCCTTTGTCGTCTTGCATCTCGTTGGTGATGTTTGTTCTGTCCGCACTGCAGCTGGCCATGAGGTCCCTCTCCAGTGTGTTGGGGCTGTGCAGTTCACCGGGCCATCTGGTCCCGTATACATCTCCGACGTCCACTTTGTCCATGATCTGGAATTCAGCCTGCTGTCTCTTTGTGCTTGCACCAAGATGGGCCTGGGTGTCACGTACACAGCTACTGATGCTTGCATCGTTGTGCGCAACACCCAGGAGACCGTCCTCTGTGGGACGGTTGTTGATGATCTCTATCACATCTCTGGGTCCTCCATCGATGCCCCCCAGCCCCCTTGCCCCCTTCTCCCACTGCTTGTGTCTTCGTTGCTGGGGCTCTGTCTCCTAAGCACCACCATCTCCTACATCGACGTCTCTTTCATGTGCACATGGGGGCTGTCGACAGGCTGATACGCACTCGGCCTACTCATGGTCTTGATGCGGCGTCCTTCGAGGCGTCGCCCACGACCGACTGTCTATCCTATGCCAGAGGCAAAATGCACCGGTCGACCTACCCTACGTCTGTCTCCAGGGCTCGTCGGCCCTTGGAGCTTGTCCACTCCAACCTCATGGGTCCGCTCCCTATCGAGTTTCAGGAGGACCATGGCTGCTACGTCCTGACGTTTACTTATGACTTCACGCGCATGCGCTGGGTCTACAGTCTACGTCAGAAGAGCAACGCCGCCATCGTTGTCGGCCTTTGGCTGGTCATGGCCAAACGCCAGTCCCACCGCTCACTTCAGACCTTTCACCTTGACCGCAGAGGCAAGTAACTTAGGGACATGGCACGCTCCTTTACCAAGCTTGGTGTCTTTCACAACCTCTCCGCTCCCGCCACCCCCTAGTAGAACGGTGTCTCGGAGCGCTAGAACCGCACCATGGAGGACGCGGTCCGTGCCATGCGTGCCGACAGCGCCATGCTTGAGGCCTTTGCCTTTGAGGGCATGGCGTACATGACTTGGGTCTAGAACCGCATCCCACACGGCCCCCTCGTAGGTCACCGCACGCCCTACGAGCTATGGTATGGCCGTCGCGCCGATCTGTGCCTGGCTCGTGTCTAGGGTTCTCCTCCTGTGTGTGGTTCACATCGGAATAGCAAGGGAGCAAGCTTTCTCTGAGGGGTCGCATATGCGCCTTTATCGGCGTGGCCCCGTGGTCAAAGGCTTGGCGGTTTTGGGATCCTGACAGACGTCACATCGTGGATTCACGCAACGCTCTCTTCTTCGAGCACCTTGCGTTTCACAACCTTGCTCGCATCCACGCTCTTTACGTTGCCCATGCCCTTGGGTGTCCCGAGCCATGTCGTGTTGGGGAGGTGCCTTTCACGGTTGGCTCAGTGCTCCCGGCCGGTGGGGTCACTCCATCGCCGACACCCTAGGGGCTGTCCCCAGAGGCTGCGCTTGTCGGCACCTCCAGCCCCATCCCATCTGCGACTCGCTCTCATGTCCCTGACTTTGTGCTCTCTCCCGTGTCCGAGGGTGCATCCGAGTCCGCGTCAGCGTCTGAGGCCATGCCTGATTCTGCGCTCGCATCCGCGTCTGGCTCTGTGCCGTCCTCGCCTCCGGCCGTCGACGCGCCCGCGTCTATCGTGGATCTGTACCTGGCCACTAAGACCGCGCCATCCTCTACTGACGCGCGTGCCGTGTAGTGGACCTGTGCATCGGAGTCGACAGCGGCACCTACTCCTGCATTATCCGACCCCTGCACACGTGCACCAAGTGGACGCCTCCACCCTTGCCCCACGCGTAACGTCCCTAGCGGTGACCTTGGCACGAAGGCCCTCGGCCAGAGTGCTCGTGGCCTCACGGAGGTTCACCCTGGCTATGGCACTGGCATGTCATTACTTGCTCATGAGCGCGGTCTTGCTTGTGACGCCGTTAAGTCCATGGTGACGGTCGACCCTCCCTTTGCAGCGTATGCCTTGGCCACACGCATTGCAGCACCATTGTCTCTCGATCCCACCAGCCTTCCTGAGGCCTTGTCAGCCCCCGACGCTGAGCAGTGGCGAGCTGCCTGCCAGGCTGAGCTCGATGCCATCAGAGAGCATGGTGTCTTTGAGCTGGTGGAGTTGCACAAGAACTACAAGGCCATCAAGGCCAAGTGGGTTCTATGCAAGAAGCTCAAACCAGAAAACACTATGAAGCGCTACAAAGCCCACCTGAAAGAAAAACGTTTCTCCCAAGTCCCGGATGAGGACTACACCGAGACATGAGCCAGGTGGCCCAGCACGACTAGGAGCTCCATCAATTGGATGTCAACAATGCATTTCTGAACGGGGACCTTGAGGAAGAGATTTACATGGTCTAGCCACCAGGCTTTTAGGATGGCACCGGTCGTGTGTACTGTTTGCGGAAGGCCTTGTACAGCCTGAAGCAGTCACCTCGCTGCTAGAATGAGGAGATCCCCAGCACGCAGAGATGCGATGGGTACATTCAGAGTGATGTTGACCTATCCCTGTTCCTCTCACAGTCCCCAGCACCGCTTGCTTCCATCCTCGTCTATGTCGGTGATATTCTGATCACCTCTCCCGACCAAGGAGCAGTGAACGCTGCCAAGGCCATTCTCTCCTCAACCTACAAGATGAAAGACCTTGGCAAGGCCTCTATCTTTCTAGGGATGGAGATTGTATGTGACCGTGTCCTCTGCACACTCCGCGTCCATCAGGCACGCTATGTGGAGGCTATGGGGGAGCGCTTTGCTGATCTCCTCGCTGCCATCCGCACGGCCTCCACGCCCATGACCCCTGAAGGGCAGACTACCTTGAAGGTGGATGATCCAGCCGACCTTGGGGAGCCAGTCGACGTGACCGTGTACCTGCGAGTCATCGGCTCGCTCATGTACCTGGCCATTACAACACGGCCCGACATTGCCTTCACTATAAGACCGCTCGCCCAGTTCTTGCACACTCCAGGCCACCAAACAATGGAGGCATCAGTTCGGTGTGTGTGCTACATCCTGTCCACCGCACGCTTTTGCCTGTGCTTCTGTGAGCATGTGTCTGTTGTGCTCAATGGGTGCAAAGACAATGACTAGTTGTGGAGTCCAGATGGCAAGAGCTGCACCAGCTACATTTTTCTCATTGTAGGCATCGCGGTGTCCTGGCGCAGTGGGAAGCAAGGCTGCATAGCATGCAGCATTGCGGACGTAGAGTATGTTGCTCTGGGCGGCGGTGCAGCTGAGTGTGTCTGGCTTGTCCGACTGCTGCATGAACTGCGTCAGTCTATTCCCCTTGTGGTCCTTCAGTGTGACAACATGAGCACAGAGGCAATTGCCAAGAACTCAGGTGTGTTCCATGCACGCACAAAGCACATCAATGTCGAGCACCACTTTGTGCGTGATTTGGTTGATCATGGTGAGATCCGAGTCATCCATGTGGGCACTGACAAGCTGCGCGCGGATTCTTTGACCAAGGCTCTGGGTCATTCAAAGTTTCATGCGGCCACTCGTTCCATGGGAATCTGTCCCATTCCTCCTGCAGGTTGACTCCTCATGTGCCACCTTGCGTGTGTTGTGTATGCTGCCTATAGCATTTGTGTGTTTCCTGCCTTGTGCAGCATTAGTGTCTGCACGTGCATGGATGTGCATCGCTCTCCGGTCATGGGGGAGTGTTGTTGTGTGTGTCGTACACGGCTTACGATGACCCCTCGGCTCATGTCCATTCATGTGCAGATCCCTGATGTGGCTACGATGGCAGAAGACCGGTGGCTAGACGGGCGCCCCAAAGACCTTTTTCTTTGCGTAGATTCGTGCTGTGGGATAGCACATAGGCGTGCAGCCTATCAAGACATAACTCTTGTCGCTGTGGCCGTTCTAGTTCAGACGGCTCGTTGTTCTGACGTGTCTACAGGGAGTTATGCCTTTGCTTTTTTCACTGCTTTGACCTACTAGAAATTGTGTGCCCATGGGCGCCACGTGTGTGTGCACTCACTAGGTCAGAGACACCATTTAGATTGTCTAGGCCTCAGTTGTTAACTCTCTCTGCACATTTTCTTGTAGCCAGACACGTTGACGCGTTGTGCTAGTTAGACCCTTGCAGTTGATTTCTGCCCTACTACGTACCACTTGCTTGCACGTATTCTGTCACCGGTGTCTGTTGTGATGTGCGCTGCTCACATGGGTGATCGGTCAGCACAGATGTTTCCAAAAAGATAGAAGATTTGCCTTCAACTCATGTCCTTTTCCATTTCATGACTCATTTTCTTTCTCTGTGACTTCCCTCCCTTTTTGGCCTGTTGCTATCACTTTTTGCAGTCACGTGAGATGTGTACAGTACATTTGTTGATCGCGTTGATCAATGGCGTCAGTCTCCACAAGATTACCATGGACTGTGACTTTCCTTTGCCACAATATGGATTGTTCTCTTGGCGTTTCCAGCTGTTAGGTTCCTGCATCTGAGCGTTGTAATTGTCGGTATCAATGCAGGTAGCTGCTTCACTCATTCACAGAAGGCCATCCTCGATGAAGAATATGGCCATTGCTCAAATTGTTTCGTGATGAAGACCATTGCTGTAGTAGAAACAAGGTTTTTTGGGGGTGAAGTCACTATCAATGCTGCGTATTCTCCGCAACTTTCAACTGCTGAAGTAGATATTGAAGCTTGTACCTTGCGTTGGACTTCATTTTTCTTTTCCAAAGCATGCAAATACATCGCACCCCAAGTCCTTGTAATTCTCCAGTGGATTCTGCGAGTTGTGCCATGTTGGATCGATCTTCTCAAGACGAAAAATGCCTATGGTTGACATTATGAGAGCAGTCGCATGGACTGCTTATCTAGCTTTGTCGGTTGATGGTCTTTTATGTTGGACCATTAACTTGAAAGCGAGCCACGCGAAAGTGAGGTGATTTTCTTGATTTTGTTGTTGACCTCAGCAACGGCAAATTATACCTCCAAAATCATCAACCACATCCAAACCGTCAGTCTCCTAGAGTTTAAGAGATCAAACGGCCCAGGAAGTGTTGGTCAAACTTGGGTCTCACTTGAGAGTTGTACGTTTCTTTCCAAGAGTATGTCTTCATGTGTACACACATGTCAAATCTCCTCTGTTTCCAAATTGCATTGTTGGTGAAAATGGGTGTTGAGGCCCTTGAGTCAGGACAACTTCATTTACAGGTCTTCATTGATGCGATCCTCTGGGCCAGTGCCTCCCATCGTGCCAAGTTTCATCCCAATGGACAACATCGGAGGCAAAGGGTTCCCCAAACCTGAGGGGTCCATAACCCTGTTGGCCGTCGGGATTGTCGGTGCAGCGATGTTCGTCACAAAAGTTACCTACTTTGCGTGGTTTGCTTGGAAATTGTCATTAACCGTGTGCTATTGATCCTCCATCACCTAAGTCTTTTCCACTGATTGATGTTCGTTGCCGGGTGCACTCTATCTTTTCACCCTTGCCATTGCAAGACCTACGAACGTTTGAAAGATGGAGATGTGCTGAATACTTATGCAATTATTTTGCCTCAGTTAATGTTTCAACCGACCCTCTAGGGTCGTTGCGCTTTGGTACCAAGTGTTACAGGAAGCAGAACCTAGGTGCTTCACAAGGACTAGGTATGGAGCAGAAGACGATTTGAGGAACAAAGATGATTGGATAAGTTGTATTTTGATGTAAGTGTACTTCGATGATGAATGTCACATGTCAATTACATGCATGCAATAGTGAGGAACAAAATGAGGTACATGTTGGGTCTTATGTGTTTGACTCAAGCAACGCGTGCAACCCCTCCTCACGAGCGGTCACTTTGAGAAACTCTTTTGAGAAGCTGGGAGGTTTCTACAATGTCGAGGGACACGTAAACAAAAGTCTAGCAATGTGGAAAAGTTGACCGAACAACAAAAACTAATTGATATGGTTTGCGACACTTGCATCAACCCTTATGGAAAGTGGTCGAATGTGTTAGAACCTTCAATAGCAGAACACCAGAGGTCTGGGCAGGTGGCCAATATGCCCTCGGCAAAGTGGTGTATAAATCCTGAGATTGACGTATGCTGGGCCACAAACATAAGGTCATAATGGAGGTACTCATGTACGTCTGGGACGTATCAATGTCAATGGTATTGCTCTCCAGGAAAACCAGGAAAAAATGGCAAATTCTGTGGTGAATGGCATAGAATTGAGGACCACGACAGCCAATTCAGTGACGGACTCCTCAGGCTCGGTGTACCCTTTATCCCCACAGTTTCCCGGTGGGTCGACACTTGGCGCGATGGGAGGCACTCGCCGACAGGCTCACATCAGCAAAGACTTACACCAGAATTTGCTAGGACTCATTAGCCTCAACACCCATCTGCTTCAAGAACTCAATGTAGTAATGGAGGAGCTATAGAATTTGTACATGCAGGAAGAAGTGCTTACCGAGAGAAATCTTCAACTCTCAAGTAAACCCTAAACTTGACAAGCACTCCCAGATTCATTTGTTCCTGTGAACTCAAGACAACCAACGATCATGATGTGGTTGACAATTTTGAACGTGTGCTTGCTGGGGTCAGCAACTCCCAGAAGAGAATTGACCTTACAGCCATGTTTTTACGTGGCACGGCTTTGAGCTGGTGTTCTGATCTAAAGACCATCTAAGGGTAGCAGGAGACCAGCAGAGCCCGATCAACAGCTCACACGACCGCTCTCGCATTGTCCACTGCCTGGCTTCAGGTTTATCTGCTGATTCATGCTTGTTGGGAAGGTAACTCTCAGGAAATTTCCTCAGGAAAAATCAGATGCAAACTTGCGGGGTCTTGAGACCAATGTGAATGAACCTGCTGCTGTGATTTCTTCCGCTTTCTCAGCCTCCATGTGGACTAGTCATAGTTGTGCTCCACATTGTAAACATCTCTAGGCTACCTCCAGTGATGTTTGCTGGCATTTTGTGACTGCTACAACTTCCTTTGCTACTTCTCATAACAGCAATATCATCCTGGGTCTCTCAATCTGAGGTACATTTTGATTTCTATCATAAATGCTCGCGTAGATTGTGCCATTGCTCCAATCTATGCAAGGATTGTATCAGTACAAGAAATCTAGCTCAGGGATGAGTTTATGTTTGCTCATTAGAGAAGTCCTCCATAATTTTACGTTGTGTTCATCTTCAATTTGCATTTGGTGGGGTCTCAAAAGTTGATACATCTATAGTCGTTTGCTGATTATTCTTTCCTTCAAACATCCCTGGTTCAGTGTTCAGATCTACCTCCTAAACCATGTTTTTGCTTAAAAATCTGTAAGAAGACCCTCCATCGTAATGCCAATACGGTTATGTGATTTTTACAACCCCTCAGTTGTACCTCCAGTAGTATCATCGGTTGGTTTTCTTTGTGTCCCTCGTCAAGATTTGTGACAGGGGACACTAAGGGAAAAGGCAAAGGGCCCTTTCCCATTTCCCAACTCCTCAATTTTATCTACGATTTCCCCCTTATTTTGGCCTGTTGGTTCCACTTCTTACAGTCGTGCAAGATGTACCCCAAGATCACACAACTGCAACACAACTGTTGATCATGTCGATCGATACTGTCAATATGCATCAGAGACAAGGTTTTTGTGGACTATGGTTTACCTCCGCCATAACAACATCTTTGCTTTAGGGTCATCAGCCATTGGATTCTTGCACCAAAGGATTTTAGTCGGTGCTATGGATGTAATTGGTTACTACAATGATTTTCTGAAGGTTATCTTGGATGCCAAATGTGCTGATTGCTCGTTGAATGTCACATTTTACGTTGAAGTAAAATCAAAGTTCGTCAGGGAGGAGGTCACTGCCGATGATGATTTTCCGGAAACGCCGAGTGTACTTGGCCATGCTGGACTGCTTACGTAGGAATAGAATCTTGTACACTGAATCGGAATTCTTGTTCAAAATTTCAAGTCGCAGGAGTATAGCGTGCCCAAAGTCCATCCAATTTCCTAGTGGAGTCAGAGAGTCATGCCACATCAGATTGATCTGCTTCAGGGGACAGACGGCGAAGGAGACCTGTTGGAAGAGCAACCACGGTCTAACCGAACTCAAAAGGCAACTGAACTGGATGCTTTGTTAGGGGCTCATCAGGCCATCCACGTCACCCTACATATCACCTAATCTTTTCGTGAAAAAGAAAACTAGAGAGATGTGCATGTGTGTGAATCACTGATTGTCAAACGAGATCACCATCAAGAACCGTTACCAAGTTCCATGAGCAGACGAACCTTTTGAACAACCCTTTCGGACACAAAATTTCACCAAAATCAACCCATGTAGAGACTATCATCAAATCCACGTATTTGATAAGGACATGGAGAAGGCAGCTTTCTGCCAGAAGTGAGCACTTTGAGTTCACAGTTATACTGTTTGGACTCACAAATGTCCTTGCAACATTTATGGCGGTAATGAACAATATTCTTTGGCCGTACGTGGACAACTTTGTTGTCGTATGTTTTGAATACATCTTAGTGTGTAGTTGCACCGAGGATGAGCACAATGGACGTCTACAACGATTTCTCATTATTTTACGAAGAGAGAAAGTATACCAAAAGAAAAATCCCACAATAAAATTTTGGTCACTGCTCAATTGAGTTTCTGGGCCATATCATAGGCGGCGGAAAAATCACCACGGACCTAAAGAAAGTGGAGGACGCTAACTTGCCGACACCGACCAACGTGCTGGACGTCCAAATGTTTTCACAATTCTGCAACTTCTTGTGTGGATTCTCAAAACACCACGCCTGTTTGTGAGTGGAGATCCTCCAATCCGGGTTCGGTGGGTACGATAGGACACAGTTTTGGTTGGAGGAACCCTATTGGCGATAACGATTCACTCACCAAGTCTTTGTAGCACCAAACAAATAGTTAAGATTGATGATATTGGAGGAGTGCCACAACACAGGTCCCAGTGGACACTTTGGCGAGGAAATCCTGGCGGGGACGTCCTCGCACGTTACCTGACTTCATGTTGGCGAGACCAAGTTTTGGTTCGATGACCCCTTTTGCCAATTAAGTTGGCAAAGTTTTTCTGTTGGGGCAGAATGCAGACCAAAGTGGAAAGCATATGAAAATCACGTGATACATGTTAAAAGAAAAAATCTCACCACATGAGGCCACCAACACTACTCTAGCCTGCCCCTGCTTAAATGGAGCCTTGATTTGATATCAACATGAATTCTGTGATGAGATTTTGTGCCACCTCCAAGGACTAAAACGCCATCATTGTGGTGGTGGACGGAATTTCAAAAATGGCTCACTTCATTCCGACAATGATCACCGTCACCGCACATGGAACAGCTAATTTGTTTCAAAATCAGATCATGCAAGTGTACGGCATGTCACGTACCTTCATCCACAACAGAGGCGGCCACTGCACCAGCTATTTTTTGAGTGAACTAATGATGTGTTATGAAAGTCGGGTCCAACTATCAATGGTGTTTCATCCTCAAGCCGAGGGACAGACCGAGCGGACCAATCAGATGCTCGAACAAGTCTTCCACACATTTTGTGAGCTGCATGGCAATGATTGGGCAGCCAAACTGCCGGTCGTCAAACCCGCATACAATTCTGTAACTTCCATTGCAAAAGGTAAAGATTCATTCAAAGTGGTGTACGGCAACCTTTGTGCCACATTGGTAAGACTCCAAAGCTAGAGCAAGATTCCCACGGTCAAACATCCACCGATGAGACTTCACCAGCGTTTGGGAGAAAAAAACGTCAGAATCTCCACAGGACACATGCAGCTATAAAGTGAGCAACTAATTGATATCTCAGCAATGACATGTTCAACACTACAGTTCGTGTCCCACTGAGCTCAGCGAATATCAAAATCCATGGACGAGATTTCCCAAAGCTCAAGCCTCAAAGGTTGGGATCATTTGAAATTGAGCAAATGAAAAATTCTGTCATCACTCAATTCTTCCTGTCTTCAGTCTTCCACATCAGCAAGCTCAAGCACTACTGGGATCGCAACAAGCGCTTTCCTAGCTAATGCGTTGCTCCTCTGCCTCTTATCCAGGTGTACAGGGATACAGAGTACATGACTGAAGACATCCTCATAAATGAACTCCATGGGAAAACAACCAAGTACTCAGTCAAGTTGCATGGCTACAATGCTACGCATAACAGCTAGCAGTCCTAGGATAACCTCCGAGACATCGATCATCTAATTGACAGCTTTTACCGTCGTCACCGGTCTAAGTCTGTTAACCCGCCAGGACGCTGGAGAGATCAACCTTTCTCTCCCTAACTCAAATGATCCTGGGAAGAACAACTGAGCAACAATCACACTTGACAGAACTGAAGATGTGAGGACGTCACCTGAAAAAACAAAGCTCGAGCTATAATGACTAGCATGTGCAAAACTCACTCGTGCACTGTCTAGTGTCTGTCACTCACCAACTCTATGGCAGGAAGAGAGGAGTAAATCAGTCTCTCCTTGGATACCAGAACACTACCTGAGGACCCGACTGGCAGGATCATGGGTATCATCCTCATCAGCCTCAGAGAGTGTAGGAGAAGAAGATGTCAACTGCTCCATGGCAAGAGAAGGATAGTAAGGCTGAATCCCTCGCATCTCAAAGCTCCCAAAAGTCCCAACTAGCAGCTTCCAGAACTTCGTGGGTGGAGAAGATGGTGTTGGATGCTACTTCACTGGAGGGTAGGGATGAATGCGAATTTGTGCGTGTGGAACCCTCTCCTGTAGTCGATACATGAGCTGTGCACTCTAATGTACGTGAGTAATCTTGTGCTATGATAAACTCACCCAAGAGAAGAGAGGCACCCTCACACATCTCACCATGGTCCTCCTAAGTGGCTGCGCAAAGCTCAAACTCAACATCCTCTAGCATCACCAACACCTCACTGTAGGTAGTAGATAAGGCGTCTACCAGTTAACGTAGCACCTTCACCTCCATGTCCTCTTCCCGGAGCTCATTGACTGTGCTGGGTCTCGTAAAAGGTCATCCCTCCATAGGTCCTCTCTTAGATCCGGACGGTCAACTAGAGAAAGTGGAGGCATATCAATCTCGGAGGTTGGGGACATGTAGAGCTCAAAAGAAGGGAGGGATGGTTCAAGTGCAAAGGAGTAGTATGGGAGTGAACTGAAGGACCTCTTGGAGCTATCTGGGACATCGTCCATGCTCACTACCTCACCATCCCCATCTTATGATGCACCATCTGAGGCTACAATGGAATTTGACTCAGAACCACCCGGGTTGTGTCCTTTACAACCCCGAATTAGCAGCTCATCCAACGAACCCTCAAGTGTGTACAACCACTCCTATGCATCCCGCAACTCACACACAATAGACATGTATATGTAGTCACTCTTCTGAGAGATTCATTGGACAATGTCTCTCAGAGAGCAGCAACACAAGTCCGTTGTTTACTGATGAGAGAACAAATTGTGTCCTCCTTATCATGACATCTCAAGTAAGGATGAATGAATGATGGCGATGTAGGAGACGACATCCGGTTGACTTGTGGAGCTTGAGTGTTAGTGACAACATGCTCCTTTCATTTTCTCCCTCTGTCAGCTGCACCTGGTACTCTGCGTGCTCCATACACCATGAAGCACCTGAGCAGGTTGCCGCTAGATTGTACCGTCATGGTGAGGGTACGAATCTTTGACTTTCGCGTGCCGGGGACCTCGGTGTGGTTTCGCCGGTACTACGAGAGCGCGTTTGAGGTGAGTCTGCACTCAATAGCGCACCAATTGAAGATGTTTTTTGGAACTTTCTTGGTTAGGAAGTCCGCTGCTTGTTCCGAACCAGGCACATGCACGAGTTGCACAGTGCCATCAACAACTTTTGAACGGATCCAATGGCCGCGTAGGTCGATGTGTTTCGTGCATCCTTGGAATTTGGTGGATTTTGCGAGATCGATCGCGGACTTATTGTCGACGTAGATGTCAGTGAGCTTCTCTTTCCCAAATCTGATGTCATCAAGAAGGTTTCGTAGATAGGTCGGGCTTTGAACTTGTCAATCTTCCAGTCAGCCTTGGTCTTGATGCGAAAAATCCACTACACCCCCACAGGCCGTGCATGTGGTGGTAGTTAACTGAGTTCCCACGTTCCCTGCTCCATTAGACTTTTGTATTCTGCATCAAGTGCTACTTTCCACTCTACTACATGCTCACCACTTAGAGCTTCTTGAAATGTCTTCGGCTCCGGTGGGAGTTCCTTCAAAGGGCGTGAAACAAGTGCAGCAAGGTGTGTCGTGGAAACTTCTGCAAGGACGACCTCGTCCTCCTTGAACACCGAGCATGCCGTTATGGCCAGGTTGTGCTCCTCCTTATCATCTCCTTGCATTTGCTCCATTTACTGTTACAGGAGGCGTGTGAAACCTTTTTTTTCCCACAACGAGTGGAGGTTGAACCTTCCTCGGCGGTTGCGAACCATCTTACATGCCCACCGTCTGGGTTTCATCATGCCGTACATCAACCGACTCATCGTCCTGTGGGGTGCTTTCAAGGTGGTGAGTGCCGAAGGGTACATGCGCGTGCACCGCCTCATTATCAGCCTCATCCAGAGTCAAAAGGGTGAGTGGATGTGTGGCCGCTTCTCCTTCTTATTCTTCAAGTGACTTGACATAGGAGTCATAGAAAGTTTGTACAAGATCTAAGGCTGTTTTCCGCTTGGCCTCCCATGCTGTGCGTGTCAAATTCTCAAAAAACATTGCATCTTGGCTGATGATGGTGCATTGTGAGTGCATGTTGATGAACTCCCATCCTTTCATGTTGGATGCTTGCCCCATGAACAAGCCCCAAGATGCCTTGTTATTCGGCTTCCTCCTTCGCTCCTTTGGCACGTGAACAAGTGCCATGCAACCAAACGTCCGTAGCCCTTTGATGTCTGGCTTGTCTCCATGCCATGCCTGAAACGGCGCCATGTTAAGCAATGTTGTGTGAGGTACGCGGTTGCGCACCCAAACTGCTTGGTTGAGCACGGATGGCCACCAGTTGTTGTCAAGTTGTGCTCCAAGAAGCATCGACTTGAGCGTCTTTTGAATCATGCAGTTTGCATGTTCCGCAACTCCATTTTGATGTGGTGTGTAGGGCACACAAAACTGCTGCACGATACCCATGTCTTCTAGACGAGACATGAAGTCAGTGCTGGTAAACTCTCCAGCATTGTCACAGCGTAGGACTTAAAGCTTCCTGTTGCTCTGCCTGTAAGCCATAGCCAGCCACTTGAAAAAGTAGGACAATGCTTTGTCTCTCGTCTTGAGAGCATAGCACCAAGTGAATCGGGTTGCATCGACGATGAACTGAAGAACGTATCAGAGACTTGGATTCATCGTGGCAGCTGGTAGTGGTCCGCAGATGTCAGTGTGGACCAACTTGAGCTTGTCCAAAATGTTGCACTTGCTCGCGGGCAGAAATACTTGTCGGGGCAGTTTTGCCTTCACATATTCTTCACAGGGATTAGAAGTCTTCTTGCCGTCATTGTCCTTGATGTCAGGTCCATAAACATGCTGCTGCTTCTTCATGGTCTTGACTAGCTGGTAGCTAATGTGGCCCAATCTTGTGCCACACGCTAACGTCTACACCAGAACATTAGTGTAGACTTGCGATAGCAAAGGGAGACTTCTGGGTTGCTGCTGTGGGAGGGTTGAAGTCAAGTCCAATCATGCCGCATGACAAAAGACGGCCTTTAGCAAACACTTCCCATTCACTATTCCGTAAGGTGATGTTGTTGCCGTTGCTCACAATGTGAGCTTCCCTCTTCATTAGCTATCCGAGTGACAGTAAGTTGACGACAATCTCAGGGATGTAGAGAACATCTCCATATTTCACCTGAGCTCTGTCGTGACCTGTCACTACTACTCTACCTTTTCCTAACACTGGGACCTGCTTGTTTGTGGCAACTGTCACAAAACCCTTTGTGCTAGGCTCTAGGTCCTGGCAGCAGGGCATGTCAAATGTGATGTGTGATGTGTACCCACTGTCGAGGTACCACACACACAGTGAGCAAACGAGTCCGTTGCTCTGTGCATCGAAGAGTTGAAACACGGAAGCTGAGTAATCAAACTCTTTCTTGCCTCCGTTGTTGCGTTTCTTCACTGACTCCTGAGTCTCCTTCTCATTGTCACCATCCGTCTTCTCCTTCCCTTTGTCTCCAGGTTTTTTGCCTTGGTAGCCTTTTTGCTTCTTTGCCACTGCCTCATCCGCAATTTGCTTTGCAGTCTATTTTCTTATGACTAATGTTTTTGAAATAGTGGCATTCTATTCCAGGTTGAGATTCTGTACGTTGGCCAGTAGCGTTACGGTCGTTGGCGTTTGGACTGGGCCGGGCGGTGACCAGGGAAGATGCTGAGTTCATCATGGGTTCGCTCTTCCATGATGGATGAGATGCATTGATGTGGGCTGCACTTGCTGTAGAAAAAGGTGTGTTGGACAAAAGCCCGGTCCTCTCCTGTGCAAGCTTGCGGTCGCAATGCTCTCTAAGCAATGCTTTGTACACGCACGCCTCTGCCAACTCCGACTCCTTCTTAAACTTCAGCACGTACCTTACATTCTCCCAGTCTCCTGTTAAGCCACTAAGAAGGAAGGTTACAAAAACAAGGTCCGAGATTGGAGCATCCATTACCACGAGCTGATCGCGTAGGGTCTTTGCTTTGTTGATGTAGTCTTCAATGTTGCAATAGTTGTTGAGGTTGATGTGCGATAGCTTTGTAAGAAGGTGAGACTTGAAGGTTGAGTCTCTAGCCATGTAGGTCTTGAGCGGGTGAGACCAAGCATGTTGAGCAGGTTCAGCCGATCCCTCAAACATCCAGATTGCTTGTTGGATGTGCGGACTGAGTTGGTTATCAAGCACCATCTACAGAGCCTTGGTGAAGTAGTTGAACTCTGCCACCACTTGTGGTGATGATCCCAATGGTGGCGGCGAGTAATGTCTATTGTAGAACTCCCATAGGAAGTGGATCTGAGCAACGTGTTTGAACTTGAGCGCCCAGTGTGGGAAGTTCTCTCCATCAAACTTGTTGATGTTGATCTTATGCGACTGCAAGGATGCCGTTGCAGCAGGCACTTTGATCTCCAAACGTTGGAATGGGATTCTTTGTCCTGCCAATGGTTGGACAGGAGCAGGATACTACTCCATGGGTACAACTGGGAACGCTTGACCTTGAGCCATTCCTGCAACTGCTACAGGCTGGGCCCTGTAGGCTTGCGGCATAGGAGCTAGTTGAGACTATTGGTGTGATGCCAATGGTGGCACTCCTGGCATCCCTTGAGAATGTGCAAAGAACTGCTCCTGCACACCTTTGTTTGAAGCTACTCCATGCAGTACCTGCTGGGAGATAGCAGGTTGAAAGACGGGTGGAGGATTTGCTTTAGAGCAATGGGCAGAAGATGCTTGCGATTGTTGTTGCCACCGCATTTGCTCTTGCACTTGTTCTTGCAAATGTTGTTGCTCCTGTTGCTGCACCACGTGTTCATGCATCTGCTGCTGCTGTAGTTGAGACTGGACTAGCTGCTATTGAAGTTGTGCATTCTGTGCTACTAACGCTGCAAGCGACTATTGCGATTACTACGTGTGTGACGCTTGACTCGCATGTGTGAGCTACTCTTGCTGTCGAAGGAGCTCTTGGGCTCCAAGCTCTTTCCTCAATGCCTCTCGTTCCTACTCCACAGCTTGACGCGCCAATGCTTTCTGCTGCACCATCCTTTGCGCTTCCTCACCAAAGCGTTGTGCTTTTGCTGCTTGCCATTGTGCGTGATCTGCAAAATGGCGTCATGCTCCTCACCCATGCGTAAACCATGCAAAATTGATTGATTTTCAAGAGGAGGGGAACCTCCCCTTGATTTTTAAGAGGAGGAGGACCGGCCCCTTAGTTTCCAGGTTCTATGTCACTCATTGGAACCTCTATGGTTGTGCAATGTGCGGGTTGAAGTGAAAGGCCAATGCGACAACACTGATGCTATCGTCCACTTGTACAGAGATAGTGGACGTTGTCTCCACCAGCTACATCAACTAGTATGCTGCTACTGCTGACATTATAGTTAGAAGCACGACCTCGCTTTGATACCATATTGAAATTCTTCACGCCCAAAGCAAAAGCCTGAGTAGGCCTTTCTGACGTGACAAGACCCTGATGTGATTAGCTAGATATGTACATGCTGTAAAAATAGTTAAGTGCGAAAACCTTTTTTTTTAGATTTTGATTATATTATGAAAATACAAAAGTACATGTAGAGTAGCACTATGTACTATTCTCACAACAGCATATGTACAGTACAAAGCTCTGACTGTGTTCCTGGCCGAAGCTTGGCGCAACGTCTTGCCAGGCGTCCAGCCCGAGACAAGAGTCTTGGCGTGTCTTGGAGGTAGACAGGCCATCAGGAAGTCAGGGCCCCTTTTAGCCAAGCTGGCAGTGTCGCCAGGCTCACTAGGTTGACAGAGGAGAACTGTAGCAGGATCTGGAACTGGGTGTAAAGCCAGAAGGCTGACTTTGCTGGCAATAGTTGACATTCAGATGCTCTAGGATGCTGAGATACAATGCGACGGCTACCAGCCCTTCCTTTTATACTGCTACGCTTGGGGGAGTCTAGTACTTTCTACTTCCTTGTAGGTAGTAGTCTCAGCAGCACCACCTGCTGATGTAGTAAAGCGTCGTGCAGTATTAGAAAACACGTTGATGATGTAGTAATTCATTGAGGAGGTCATGTACTGACTTAGACAACCTCGGTGCTGCTTGTACAATGTCATGCACACACCTCGTAGGGTTGCATCCTCCAACCTACCTCGTCTGAGGCAATTGCTGAGTTGCCCAACATAGGTGAGAAAACCGAGGTGGTCACTCCTCTCTTGGACTTTCTAACGGAGTTATGTACACTCCCTAATCGTGAACACAACAATTGCGAGATAATTCCAGTAATCAACTGGCATGTACAGTGGAAAATTCACAAGAGGAATTTTCCAAACAAGTCACAAAAAAATCTGCAACTTCTTGTAAGAACCTCCAAATCGAGAATTGACCACACCAACCTGTAGCATCAATCCAACGCAGTTATCCACTTCACTCCAATAGAGAGGAGATTTTGTAGGGTTGCTTTACATAATGAACTTCATTCACCGCCTAAGAGGAGAAGCATGTGGTAATGAACGACTTGACAACCCTTTAGTCCACGACACAGTAGCAGTTGGTTCCGTAAAGCATGCTATACATAGAACGATGTCGGTCGATGGACACCATGTTCGACTCATGGCCCGTGTTTTCCTGCTACTGCATGTCTACATCAAATGATTTGTCCGTGTTGCAGAAAGATAAGGCCAATCTCAACCATCCACGTAAGATGGCAGGACTTGCGACGATGTTGATAGGGGGTAAACTAGTAGCACTTTGTGAAAACCAGGATACGAAGAATTCGCTCGGCACACTGTAACGTCTGTGCCTGTCGCTAATAATACATCGTACGAAAAAGTGCACGGGGTTCTGAAGACCAATTTCGAAAGGGTGAACTAGGACCTAAAACATATTATGAGTCGACTCCATCCCCGCGGAGTCGGGGACATTAATGTTTTTGTTTTGTCTGTCGCTAATCCACGGTCCTTGTGGAAGATCGTGGGCTGTTCATATTCATGACCGTCGATTGAAGAGTACGATCGATGGCTACCGGGGATACATCTGCCTAGTAATCTGTCCTGACCGTCGATCTGACACATATACTAGAAGTTCCGTTTCCTGTCGTATGCGTAAAGAAGATTCGTGTGGACAAAGCTCGCATTCGTGACGGAGCATACTAGGCATAATGAGGTCAGGCAGATGATTATGACTCTGTTCTCTGTTCTCTGTTCTCGATATCCATGGACATGGACGGTTCATAGCGTGCTTGAAGGAACTTCCATTGGATTCGCTTTGTGTAACGAACGAAATCACACTCCCATCGATAGTGTTGTCCGCGTTCTCAACATCGTAAACATCCGCCTCTTGTGGAGGAGATGAGGAGGTGGTCTGTTCTAGAGCTCGGCAATCGGGAATGAACACGGTCGGTTGATGGAGGCAAGGTTGTACTCATTCGTCCGTACAAGACACAAGAATCTACCGTGTGAGCCCGTACAATTACTTCAAAATTGAAGAGTGTCTGCGTATGGAAGGTGGTTAGTTCACTGGAATTGCGTTGTTTTTGATGTGAAAGTAAGCATCGTGCAAAGCTCCATAAACATGCATTTTTATGTCATTGGATGTTGTACACTCGATGCTTTTGAAAGACGAACAGGCGATGTGCTCGCGTCCAGAACGGAAGGCGTAGCAGATCGTCGTATATTGCGCTATAGCTATTTAGGCAGGGCTGAAACGCGGAGTTGGAATATCGTTAGCCAATAACTCCAGTTGTTTGCCTGTGGTAAAGTTCGGTTCGCACCGTGTTTCCAATGTCAAAGTATGTGTGCAGGTGTTTTGTAGAATTTCAGTGATTTCTAGTCGACCAGTCTATGTACAGCTTGCATATCTGCAGCGTGTCGCATGCATCCAAATATGGCCAAGCCATTGGATTGCGGATCTACAACTGTGCACTTGTCGTGAAGCGTCGTTGGCAGAAGTCTCTATCAATGTGACATGCTCATGTCTCATTCACGGCATGGTTAACAATCGAATCAGAGATTCTTTGACAGGAATCATGAATCTCGTGGTCCTGTTTTACATCTGGCTGCAATAATGACGTTGCAAGATCTGGTAAACGTTTTATACCGATGAGGGGTGTTTAGGCCGTCGGAAACTGTTAGTTCGATCGAGATCTCTTGTCGAGGACAAAAATTACGTTTGGATTCCAAGAAACGGAACTTGAAACGGTGAGAATGAGATAGTGTCGTCGTTGTCGATTAGGTTAGAGGGCGACGACGACAAGCCCTGCCGCCTCGCTTCCACCACGTTTGCCCCGAAGGGAGGGAAGGGTGACAGGACGAAACATGGGGAGAAGTTCAGATAGACAAAGGCACCGAGGTAGCGGTATAAACAGGGGATTATCGTTTGTGTTTACGTCATGGAAGGCAGAAGAATGAGCAGAGGGAGTGACGGGAGGGCAGGAAACGGAGTTTGCGACTGACAGCGAGGGAAAGGGAGGGAGCGAAAGATTACGCCATCTCGGTTTTGGGAATCGTGCAAGCCGGAACATCGGGACAACGGTCACCGCCATTTTCCTGCCAAGATTTTTTTGGGACAGCTGTCACCCCCCTTCTTCGGCATGTCGAGATGGGAACGATAGGACACGGGATTAGTGGGCGGTGGGTCAAGGATGAGGGCGGCGTACAGGCTGCACCACTGTGGATCGAGCACTCCAATGTTTGTTGCGAACGACGCGACAGAAACAGGTTGGAGTTCTTCTTTGAAAGACTTCGCCAGAGCGCCAATGGCCGGAGGAGCTTGGATTCGATGCCCGGGGCAAGAGCTTGACCGATGGGCCGTCTCTCAGACCCTCGCGCCACGGTGGGAAAAGTGGGTAGAGGCTTCCACTCGCTAACATCGGTATTCGATGTTCCCCGAAATTTCCGGCCATCAATGTGGGTGAAACTCCCTGTTCGTCGACACTTCCGCCTCCCAGCAGCCCCCCTCTGTTACACGAGGTTTTGGAGTTATGCCTTCGGATACATCGGACGTGAGAGGGCGTGCATATCGCTCCGTGAGTGCCTTCTTTCGGACGCTGTTCGGACGCGGCATCCGTGGATGACGAAAGTCCTTCACCCGAGCGGAGCGCCTTCAGCCAAATCCATCTACGAAGGCAGTGGATGAGCGACGTTGCACTTCCCAGTCATTCACAACCGTTGGCATCATTCGCACTCCACATAA
>SZWC01009218.1:24891-36573 GCA_023375785.1 Penium margaritaceum | reverse complement strand
CTGCTGCTGCTGCTGCTGCTGCTCCCCTTCCTTCTCCCCCTCCTCCTCATCCTCACCATCCACAAACACCTCCTCCTCCTCCTCCATCTCGTCGCTTTCCTCCTCTCCCTCTGCAGCCTCCTCCTCCTCCTGAACATCTTCCACCAGCTCACCGTCCTCCTCCGAGTCTGAATCGTCCTTGGCCATCCAGTCAGTCTTGCAGCGGCGGACACGGGCCTTGTACAGGCGGCGGAGGCGCACATTGCACCGGACCAGCATCTCCAGAGTCCGGACGCTGAGCCTGTTGCGCCGAGCTGTGTGAATCAGCTCGTGTGTAGAAAAGGCGCGCTCACAGTCGGAGGAGGCGCACGGCTGTGACAGTAGCTTCATGGCCAGCTCGCGTAAGGTGGGCAGATGAGCAAGGTGGAGCGAAGCCCACTCGTATGTTGGCAGTGTGCCTGCCACCACCCGCCCCACAGCCACGCGTGCCTTGTCACTGAGGCGTTTTGTTGTCAGTGGAATGACGTCCACGGTGACACGCCCGAGTTGGAAAGCCTCCAGTTCAGCCTGCAGAGCTGCTTGCTTGGTCTCGGGCACCAGGCAGTCAATGACGGCAGCCCACGCCTGCACCATGCTGACATCACCACCCAGATCATTCCCATAATACGTGGGATGCACACGTCGTGCCGCGGCATACAGAGGACAACTCATGTCATTGGTCCAGCGGCTTTTCAGCCGCTCCATGGCATGCTTGACATGACCCGCAGCAACCTTAGCAGGCTTCTTCCCCCGCGGCTTCCCCAGTGCCTTCAGCTCAGCCGTGCAGTCCAGCAATGCCTCATAGATTTCCCCCGCCTGCCCACCCGGCTTGTCAGCAATGCGCAGANCTGCTTCAACCACGTGCGAGGCATGTCATTGTTCCGGAAAAAGGCAACAACTTTCTCAGCCCTTGACACGACGGAGGCACCCCATTCAGTTTTGCACACGTCCTTCATGCAAAGGTCTACGTTGTGCGCACAACAACCCTGCCACATCACACGCGGGTACTTTCCTTTGAGGTCCTGAAATGCCCTCTTGTTGACGGCTGCATTGTCGCACACGACGCTCACCACATGCCGCTCCCCAACCTCGTTGATGGCGTCCTCTATCATCATGGCGACGTGGGAGGAGTTCCGGACGCTGCCACTTGCATCACGGGAGAAGATGTGGCAAGTTCCCTTCGCGTTCACGGCCATTGCATTGTAGATTGGCCGCTGCTGCTGGTCGCACCACTCGTCTACTGCCACGGTTGCACCGTAAGTGGCCCACCCCTGCTTCAGCGGCGCGTCCTCTGCTTCAAGGCGCTGATCAATCTTGGGCAGAATGTTGTCCGTCACTGTTGACCGGCTAGGGAGGCGGAAGGAGGCATTGCTTGCGCGAGCCTTGTTGATGACCTTGTTCTACAACGCCTCGCGCGTGAAGGAAATGGGCAACGCCGAACACGCCATGAGCTCGATGATGGCGACTTGTAGCTGTGCGTTTGCCGCGTTGTCGCAGTGAGGCCGAACGCTGGTTTGGATCATGCAAGCCATCCTATTCACGTCCACCAGCCGGACACGTTGGTGCTGCTGCATCTGCGGTTGCAACTGCTGCTGCTGCTGATGTCGCTGATCACGCAGGTCTCTGGCACGCCGAAGCTCATCTTCCTGCTGCTGCGATGGATCCCCGCTGCCACCACCACCGACACCAGAGGGCCCTNTGGAGGACGTGGAAACCGTGGCATGCCAAGGGCGTCAGCGGCAAGAGGTGGCACGTGCTCGCATGTCCCGACGTTGCCGTTGTTCTCGCCGAAATGGCCCCTTATCCTGTCACACGTGCCGCTGAGGATGACGCCGCAGGACCCGCAAAAAAAGCCGGGCTTCTTCGACGGCGTCGGGACGGGGCGGCAGTGGCGGGACAAGGCGAGGGTGAGCATGTTGCCATGGAGCCGGCCGGACGGAGGGGGGTTGAACTCCGGGTTCAAAAAGCGCAAAGACGTCGCCGCGGAAGTTGAGGAAGGGAGCGTGGAGGAGCTCCGTCCGGACGATGACATGGTGCTCATGGCTCTCCTGGGAGCCATGGTGAGCGGGAGCGGCTGCCTAGGAGGCACAGGCCTCCTGGCTGTAACCTAAGTGTCAAACAACAGCAGACAACAAAGGGGGGTGGTGTAACAGGGCAGGTTCAAGCGAGGCTCGACTCGACACAACTCGTCGAGCCCTCTCGCTTCGAGGCTGGCTCGGTAGTGCGTGTCACAAACATGGGGGGGGGGGGTAATCACAAACCTGGAGGCCAGGTTAGTGAAGGTTTGCGAACCATTCACCTTTCAAACGAGCAATTAAAATACAGTGTTTTCTTCAACTAACGATATTACAGCCAGATATCATCCACAGTGCCATGTGGCAACCTCGTTGGGCCACATGCTGACCTGCCTTCCAGCGCATCAGAACAACTCCTGCCTTGTTAGTCGATGCATCACTGCATGAACCAATGAGGTTCTTTGATTGGCTCATGAAAGATTCCTTAGCATGATGAAGCCCCATTATCCTCTCGTCACATGTTGCGGCTACATACGGCGTACTGATCTCTATGGGGGTGCACGCGAGTCTTGAACCGGATTTCGGTAATTTTCCACCCCCCCCCCCCTCCTCAAGCGCCGGCCTCGATTCGGACAGTGTGTGTCCAGGTTTGCGGAAAACTGGCCGAAATGCCACATCAGTGCCACATCGCGGTGGACCGCGGTGCCGCGGCCGCGGTGGTCCGACCACATCGGCACCCCGGGACAACATGGCTCTACAACCTCGCCGCACGCAAGATCATCCGCAGCCGTGACGTGGTCTTCCAAGAGGAAGTGAAGGGCTGGACTTGGAGCCAAATGTCGGCAGTTCCGCTTGCTCCCGCACTTGTACCAAAAGTGGGAGAAGTACCGGTAGCAAAAGAGGGCGGTGCAGAAGATGGCGGTGACAGTGGCAACGACAAGGAGGTGGAGTGAGCTGAGAAGGAGAAGGAGCCGGCAGCGGAATCTGATGAGGAGGAGCAGCAAAGCAACGCCCAGCAGCTGCCATGACGGTCCGCACGCCTCAACAAAGGTGCAAAGGACAGTGGGGAGCCGTTGAGGCGATCTGAGCGCCTCGCAAACAAACAGAGGCCACTGGAGGAGCTGGTGAACCTGTGCACCGTTCCACCACCAACGGAGTCGTCTGACCTCAAGCTTCTCTTCCTCACAGTCACCGATGACCCAGCCACATTCCCTGAAGCCATGCGCAGCGCCGAGTCGGCAGATTGGCGTGCCGCAGCAGATGAGGAGTATGGTGCGCTCATGAAGAACGGCACCTGGACTCTCGAGGAAGCTCCACGTGGCAGCCGGGTGATCGGATGCCGGTGGATCTTCAGGCGCAAGCGTGGTGCGGATGGTAANCTATGGACTGGGAGGTGCACCAAATGGATGTGACGTGTGCATTTCTGAATGGTGACCTTGAGGAGGATGTGTACATGGAGCAGCCGGAGGGGTATGTGGTGGAGGGAAAGGCGGATTTGGTGTGCAAGCTTGTGAAGGCCCTCTACGGCCTGAAGCAAGCACCACGAGCATGGTACCACAAGATGGATGAGCAGCTGGCTGGCCTTGGCTTTGTGCGTAGTGAAGCTGATCATGCAGTCTATGGGCGCACTCAAGAGACAAGCCATGTCATCATCTTGCTCTATGTTGATGATCTGCTCATTGCATCTGACTCCAAGTCTCTTCTGGACGATGTGAAGCAGTCCCTTGCTGGCAGGTTTGACATGAAAGACATGGGAGAGCTCAGTTACTACCTTGGCCTTCAGGTCAAGCGTGACCGGCAGCAGCAGACTTTGGAGTTGTGGCAGAGCACGTACGTGAGCGACATTGTCAAGCGCTTCAACATGGCAGGAGCGCGCAAAGCAGCGACACCACTAGAAGTGGGAGCGAAGCTGAGCACGACGCAGACTCCCCGCGGCATGCAAGAGAGCAGCCGCATGGAAGCAGTGCCGTACCAAGCAGCAGTTGGGAGCCTCATGTACGCAGCAGTCGGCACGCGCCTCGACATCAGCCAAGCAGTGGGAGTTCTCAGCAAGTTTTGCGCGAATCCGGGCGTGCCGCATTGGGAGGCGGTCAAGCGCGTGCTGCGCTACCTCGACAGCAGCAGCAGCCTTTGCCTCACCTTTAACGGCAACAACAGCCCCATCCTCATCGGCTACAGTGACGCAGATTGGGGAGGTGACCTGGACACAAGGAGGTCAACCAGTGGGTTTGTGTTTGTGCTCGGGGGAGGTGCAATNCAAGCAGTGGGAGTTCTCAGCAAGTTTTGCGCGAATCCGGGCGTGCCGCATTGGGAGGCGGTCAAGCGCGTGCTGCGCTACCTCGACAGCAGCAGCAGCCTTTGCCTCACCTTCAACGGCAACAACAGCCCCATCCTCATCGGCTACAGTGACGCAGATTGGGGAGGTGACCTGGACACAAGGAGGTCAACCAGTGGGTTTGTGTTTGTGCTCGGGGGAGGTGCAATCAGTTGGCGGAGCAAGAAGCAAGAGTGTGTCGCCCTCTCCTCCACCGAAGCAGAGTACATCGCCTTGAGTGAAGCAGCAAAGGAAGCCGTGTGGCTGCGTGAGCTGCTGGCAAGCCTTGGACAGCAGCAGACCACAGCGACCACCATCTACTGTGACAACATGAGCGCCATTGCTCTGACCAAGAATGCAGAGTTTCACGCCCGCACCAAGCACATCGACTTGCGGTACCACTTCATCCGCGAGCTCGTGGTGAAGCAGGTGGTGCTGATCAAGTTTTGCCCTTCAAACATGATGTTGGCAGACTTCCTGACCAAGCCGCTAGCAGCGCACCGCTTTCAGCAGCTGAGGGGACAGTGCGGACTTGTGTGATTGTTATTCTTGCAAAGTGGGAGATGGATATGAGAGTGCCAGAAAGTGACAAAAAATAGGTTGCTCGATAAAAATCATCTAGCACAACAGTTCCATAGGAGATGTTTCACAGGTTCTAGTGCACTTTACGGAACTCAATTCGGAGTCCGTTTGAGTTAGATATGGATTTCCAAAGTTTGGAGATCATGAGTCGGGTTCAAGTGACGACTTGAGCACTTTGAGCACAAAAGGCGGCAAGATTATTGGCCAGGACAGCTGAGAGCGGCCTTCAAGGAGAAAAGACGGCTGGAGGACGTCCAAGAGACTTCAAGGAAGGACTAGTCTACGATTATTAGCCATGCAGGCCATGCGAGACATAATTCTCTTGTGTGACAAGGTGACTGCCGCTCATCCCGCTAGGCTAGGAGTGTGCTAGAGGGTGAGCTTTGACGGAGTGGACCTCAGTGCTCCCTTAGCCAAATGAGGCATATAAGGGCTTGTTAGAAAGCTGTGATGATTTACTTTCTCACTCAAGAGTCAATTTAGACATTCGCGTTCTCTGGAAACCTACATTCGCTTCCGTAATATCTGTCTGTGCAACAAGCAACCCCCTCTCACAAACAGTTGGTCCTGCCTAGGCGGCTCTTAGTGAGCCTGATCACCTCCCTGAGGGCTGCCCCAGTTTCCATCAGCTGCTGGCAGCACACCGCTTTCAGCAGCTGAGGGGACAGTGTGGACTTGTGTGATTTTTATTCTCGCAAAGTGGGAGAATGTTGGATATGGGGTGCCAAAAAAGTGACCAAAGTGGGTTGCTCGATAAGAATCATCAGGTCACAAAAGTGAATAGAGGATGTTTTTCTGGTTCTGTAGCACTTTACGGAACTCGATTCGGAGTCCGTTTGAGGGAGATATGGATTTTCAAGGTTTGGTGGCGATGGGTGCGGTTCAAGTGATGGCTCCTGCACTACCAGCACCAATGACGGCCACAATTATTGGCCAAGGAGGTTTGGAGCGGACTTCAGGGTAGAAAGGCAGCAGGAGGACCTTCAGGGAGCTTCAAGGAAGGTCCCCACCAAGATTACTGGTTGTGCACATGGCAGGGATGGTGATTCTCTTGTGTGAGAGTGTGACTGCCGCTAATCCCGCTAGGCTAGGAGTGTGCTAGGAGGTGAAGTTTGACAGAGTGGTTCTTCCAGCTCCATGTGCCAAATGAGGCTTACGTAGGCATGTTAGAAAGCTGTTCTAATTTACTTCCTTAATCAAGAGTCGATTCAGACATTCGCGTTCTCTGCAGACCTACATTTGCTTCCGTAGTTTCTGTCTGTGCAACCTGCAACTCCCTCTCACAAACAGTTGGTCATGCCTAGGCGGCTCTTAGTGAGCCTGACCACCTCCCTGAGGGCTGCCAAGTTTCCATCACATTGGCCGATGGCAGCCGTATTGGTCATATGCCGGCGTCACAAGCATTGGCCGATGGCAGCCGCATTGGTCATATGCTGACGTCACAAGCATTGGCCGATGGCAGCCGCATTGGTCATATGCAGGCGTCACAAGCATTGGCCGATGGTAGCCCCATTGGTCATATGCCGACGTCACAAGCATTGGCCGATGGCAGCCGCATTGGTCATATGCCGGCGTCACAAGCATTGGCCGATGGCAGCCGCATTGGTCATATGCCGACGTCACAAGCGTTGGCCGATGGCAGCTGCGTTGGTCATATGCCAACGTCACATACGTCGGCTGATGGCAGCCACGTTGGTCGTATGCCGACGTCACATACGTCGGCCAATGGCAGCTGCATTGGTCAACAGAGCAGCTGTTAGACCATTTGAAGGATTCAGGACCAAGTTCT
Organism: Penium margaritaceum; assembly: GCA_023375785.1. Classification (NCBI taxonomy): domain Eukaryota; kingdom Viridiplantae; phylum Streptophyta; class Zygnematophyceae; order Desmidiales; family Peniaceae; genus Penium; species Penium margaritaceum. Next base: position 29,855 of record SZWC01009218.1, on the reverse strand, counting down.
CGGTGGCCTTCAATTCAGTCCGAGACATCAGCAACTCTGGAGTGACTGGCCAGAAATTGTGAAGTCGCACAAAACACATGTTTTTACCACGGCAGGAGTCTCTGGGCATCCAACCTGTGATGGGGGCATGAGTGTGAGGACCTAAATCCCTGCTGAGAATTTTCCTTACTGGAGTGTGCTGCAAGGCAATTGAGACAACCCAGAGTTAAAGTTACTGAAACCCTGGCCTTCCATGTCCGAGGCTCAGATATCACAGACTACCTAACCCACTAGTCATTTCTGAGATGTTTTACGTTGCCTTACTGGCTTAGCGATGGCTTGCCTGCTGAAATCTCAACAAGTTGGGAAGTTTCTGGAATGGACGTTCATACTGTGCCTCTGGTTCAGCCATTGTTGTGCTGCTGCTGTTGTTGCCGCTACTGCTGCCGGCGCTGGTGCTGCTGGTGCACCTCCACTTCTCCTGGTGTCTCTACTGTTGCTGATGCTGCTTCTGTAGCTTCTGCTGGTTCATAAGCAGCAACAGTAGCATTTGCTTCTGCTGCTTCTGCTGTTGCTTTTGTTCCTGTGTCTCATGGTGGTGGTGGTGGAGGTGGTGGTGCTGCTGCTGCTGCATCACCACTATTGCCATCTCTGTAGCCGCCGCTACTTCTGCTGCTAATGTGATGAATCTTGTGGCTGCTGATGGTGTTGCTATTCCTCTAACAGAAATCCAAATGCTTCCATGGTTTTTTTTCAAAGAATTTTAGTTTATAAAAAATGGAGAGCATGCACGCCGCCCCTAACCGGCACAACTACAGGGTATAAAAAGTGACGCCGCCACCAACGGCACATGAACGGTGGGAATGTGAAGGAAATGTAAAATGTGAGCTAGGTACCGGCAAAGACCGGTTCAACCGAACACAGAGCCGACAACCCAAGGGCAAGAGGCAGCCCCACACCGTGTAGCAGTGGAAGATCCTCTCCCTCTGGGCGGTCATCCACCGCCGCGCAACGCACGACATTGTAGAAATGGATGGCTGCACACTGGCTGCGCTCACCAATAATGGAAACCCGCTGTGCCACAATAGCCATAGCACATTGGGCCAATCGCTCGAACACCTCTACAGAGCACCGTCGTGGCCCCCGTGCCAGGCAGATCCTGGCGAGGCGGGCCAGGAAGGACCAGAAGTGGTCACCCATGCCGCCCAAGGTCTCCCATGCAAGAGGGCGCATGTGGCGCCCCCGTCGGGCTGTCGGGCGATACCGGTCCACCTTGCCCTTCTCTGCTGCCTCGACCGCCACGCCTGGCCCGGATGCCCTGTCCCCCTGGGGAGCCACCGTAGTCACGTCAAGAACCCAAGTCAGGCCTGACTCAGGGTCCTACAGTGTCAGGTCCGGACGTGGCTCACCCCACGCACCATCTGCCTGGCGGGGCACGCCCCCACTCTCAACTGTGAAAGAAATCCGGTGCTCACGGAAGATGTCGGCGAGCTCGTCCCTAATGGTGTTGTGGACGCGGTGGATGGCTCCGTCAATCTGCCGTCTCCTGGTCACTGCTCCCTGGTCCATACCATCAAGGCCTACCTGCTCCAGATGGGGAAGAGGAAGGCCCAACCACAGCTGGGCATGAAGACGAAAGTCTGCAGGGGCCAGGTACGTCCGATCCTGTCGGCCGGGTGGAGTCGCCTGTAACCAGAGGGCACTGCCCCTTGTCGCCGTCATCCAGCAGCGTTGGTGGGCGTGGCGCTCACAGCCACGCAGGTGGGCGCATGCCTCCGGGCCCCCTTGTGCGCACCCACAGCGTCTCTGCGTCAGCTGACCGCACGCTGCAATCCACCCCTCTCGTCGAAACGAGTACCACTGTCTGCACATCCGCTGGTACAAACCCGGCATGACGTCCTGCTACAGCGCCTCCAGGGTGGGCAGGGTCTCAAACACCGGCCTGGGCAGCTCCTCCTCCACCAAGTCCCACCCCGGTGCCAAGTGCTATAGCGCGCCATCCGTTGGAAGGAAAAGGGTGAACTCACTAGTGAGCGCCGGCAGAAGACTCCTTGTCGAGCAGGCGTAGGCCAGGGCAGCCCGGTCTCTCGCCCCCAAAAGACTCGCCCCGCCGGTGGCGAATGGCAACTGCAACTGTCATCGAGCCAGACGATGCAGCTCAAAGGCCACTGACCCGACCTCCCGGGCCTGAGCAATCTGTAAGAGGCGTACTATTGCCTCCCAAATGGCCTGATCGAAGCGGTGTAGAATCTCCAACCAATACTCCGGCGGGAGCGCCCGCACGCAAAGGTCCACCTGGGGGATGATGCACAGTCGGAGCAAGGTCATAGCCGCCTACACCTCCATCCGGCTCACCTGCGGCAGATCCCAGAGCTGATCCTGGAGCCATCCATCCATCCACGCTGCCTGGAAAACTGCACACCCACCGGGCACCCCAACAGGACCACACCATCCTGTCGACAAGGAAGCTCGGAGAGCACCTGAGGCACCTCCTCCTCCGACCGCCGCAATAGGAGGCACTTCCGTGGCTGGATGTGTAGGCCACGCAGTGCCACTGCCGTAACCATGGAGGAGAAAGCCGCCGCCAAGGGCTGTGGAGGGGCGGTCACTGTCGCATCGTCCTGGTAGGCCCCCACATGGCCTCGACGCTCCCCCCAATCTAGCGTCAGCACCTGGAACCCTGCCGCGAGCACCGGGGCAAGAGCTACGTCAAGCAAAGCTGGGCCTAGGGGATCTCCCTGGCGCACATCTCGAGCACTCTCCAGCACCGCTGGTGTGCTGACACCAAAGAAGAGAAGTTGAGTCGGGATGGTGTAGAACTGTCACAAAAACAGGATTCATGTGCCCAAACCCTGATCTCGCACCGCCTCAAACACCGCCGCCCGCTCCACCTCGTTAAAGGCGTTGCGGACATCGAGACAAAGCAGCCAGAAGTCAGGGTTGGCCGAGAGGATGGTACGCACCCCGCGAACCAGCACCCTCGCCCCCTTCGACACTCCCACCCCGAATTGGTGAGGCCAAAGTGCTCGGTGCAAACGGTTCCTGTCCCGTAGGAGGAGTCGGCCAGCAAGCCGGACCCAGACCTCACCAACCGCCAGCGGCCGGACCCCTTCTGCCTCTGTAGCTCCCTTCAAGATAGGGATGAGTCTGCTCTGACCCATACACATCGCTGCCTCTGGCTGCATGGCGCCATCTAGCATTGCTTGTATGATCACTCCCGCGCCCTCCATGCACGCTGGTGAGTCCAAAGCAAAGTCACAAAGCAGGTCCATAGTGAGACCAAGGGGACCTACCGTAGAGCCCCGAGGCGCGTTCCGCAGCGCCTCCTCCATCATCTCCTCTGTCACCCCAGCTGCTCCACCCCCTAGTGTCTGGAAGGAGTGGACCCACGCCGGGATGGGCACTACGATGGGAGGATGCCGCTCTCTGAGAGTAGCCAAGGTCATGGCCGTCCCTGCTGATGGTGGACAACCCTCAAACTGCTACATCGCCCTCGATAATGCCCCAGCGTGCACCATTCTAGCCGCTCACTCGCGTGCTCTCGCCCCCTCCTCACCTTGCTCTGCCGCCGCTTGTCGCGTGAATGGGCGGGCCGCCACCCAAGCCCGTTGCACGGGGCGTACCAAGGCACAGGCCTCATCCAGCAGCCCCGCCTAGTCGCCTGCCTCAAACCGGGCACAGCGCTCAAGGACGACGTTGTCGACGGAGCAAAGGTCAGGGTAGGCCTGACCGCGGGAGCTAATCCGCCGTCCGCACCAGAGCAGTCTGTGTGAGGTTGTAGAAAAGGCGGGGTCCCCTAGCTGCTCCTCAAAAGAGGGCTCTCGACATAGCAGCACCTGGAAGTGGAGGAGGAGCATCCACCTACTGCAAAGGGCTGCAGGCGGAAGGTCATGCTGAAGAACCCAGGAGCAGCAACGCTGGAGGAGATGACCTACTCGGTGGCGGGCCTCCCCGTAGAGGCGCGCCAGCACCGAGAGAGCTTGTACCATCCTCTCAAATCTGCCCCCCTCCAGTTGTATTGCACCCCCCAGTCGCTCCCATGTGAAGCCCTCTAGGACCTCTCACGCTGTGGTGATGTCTGGTGTCAGAAGTGCCGGTCTCTCCTCCTAGGGCAGCAGTAGGCCCTGCACATCCTGTAGCACTAGCTCTTGTGTCACCAGGAGATCCTCCCTTCAGAGTGTGACTACGAACTCTGGGACACCCTGACACTGTCGACAGCCTGGTGCTGGTAGGAATTGGCTCATCTTGGAGAGGAAGTCTGCCATATTGTTGAGTTCCCGACCCAACCAGTGCCAGTGGATCAGCCGAAGTCCCCAGGCAGCGGCACGTGCCTCATCACGTCGACGCTGGAGTCGCTCTAGCATGACCCTGGCCGTGCCCTGCATCTGGGTAATGACAAGTCGGGAATCCCCCACGACAACCAGACCCTGGAGATGCCGCTGGTGAGCCAAGGCCAAGCCTGCTATCAAGGCCGCGTACTCGGTGTCGTTGTTAGTTGCTTCTCCTTCTAGCCTAAGCCAGGTGGAGGAGAGAGGGACGCCGTGTGGGTCGAAGAGCACCGGCCCCGCACCCCCCACTCGCTCACCGGATACCTCCGCCGCCCCGTCAAAGAAGAGCCAGTGGAAGTGGGGGAGGAAGGCAGGGGAAGGACCAAGGAGTAGGGGAACATGAGAGATTGGGCACAGGGGGAGGAGCAGCGGGCGAGGTGACGCGAGTAGAGGGGCTTGGGACCACGGGGAGAGACGAAGCATGTCTAGGACGTCATGGTCGAGGACCATGGCACCCGCTGTCACCGCTCCGGAGTCGGGGAGTGATGGTGGGTGCCAGCGCATGCGGCCGTACTGCTGGGACACCAGCTGTGGGACAGAAAGAGGGAAAAGGGAAGAGAAGGTAGGGGAGGAGGGGGTAAGGGGGGGCGGGGAGGAGGAGGGCCGGGGTAGGGGGGGGAGGAGGGAGGAGGGAAGACGGTGGGGAGGCCGGGGGGG
>SZWC01009218.1:0-13256 GCA_023375785.1 Penium margaritaceum | reverse complement strand
TGTGTGTGTGTGTGTGTGCGTGTGTGTGTGTGTGTGTGTGTGTGTGTGTGTGTGTGTGTGTGTGTGTGTGTTTTTTTTGTTGTTGAAAGCTTCCTGCGATCTTTATCTGCGATCCGCCACTCTCGGTCTTTATCAACGGAGATCCGAGAGTGCGAGCAACAGTTCCGCTGATGTGGATGAAGATCTTTGTAATAGGCGATCGGACGGTGGATGATCGCAGCTGGACACACCGAGCTGATCGCCACAGTCGAACAACCAAGAGTGTGAGCAACAGCTCCTCTCGCGTCAATGAGCACTGAGGGCGCTGGGCGTCTGCCAACCTCGGTGTGCTCAAGACCGGCGTCCGGTACGGCCGTGACTGCCGAAGATCAGGCACCGGAGTACCAAACAGTCAGTGGCTTGATGAGCATCTCGGTACTTTGTCTTTGCTGCTGCATAGACTAGCATAACTAGGGAGTTGCTTTATTTTTACCTTGCTTTGATTGTACTTCATTGTTTTAGTAATACAGAATGTTGCTGGATTTGGAAAGAGACGAGTCGTGTAGTTGAATGCCTGGTTGAGGCTCATGAAAAGTGTGTCGTAACTCAAACTAAGGACAAGGGAGTCAACAGAACTGAAGTGATCAGGTTGTGCACAGTAACGATTTGAGGCGTGTACTTCAAGTGACCAGTTGCTGTAAGAAGTATCATGATGCATTCCTAAGGTATCTGGAGATCCTAATTTCAACATTTGGTATCAGAGCAGGGGGTGCCTTCAAGGAAGGGCATCACCATTCCTTGAATAATCATCATGACACGCAGCATCATGGGTGGACACGACCTTTTGAAATTGCAACCATTCGATGGGAATGACTACACCATCTTCACTTTCAACATGAAGATGGTACATTTAAACAAGGGACTTTGGGGTGTGGTCGAAGATCAACCCACCGATGCACCAGGAGCCAGTGCTACAGCGGAAGAGCGTGCAACATGGAAGCACCATTGTGATCAAGCCTTCTCGTTTCTGGCTATGCATCTTACTGAGCGCATAAACTTCATTATTCGAGACAAGAACCCGACCCTCTGTCCCAGAACTGCATGGAAGGCCCTTCAACTTCCATATGAGAGAACAAGTGACGGAGCGCTCCATAGTCTCCTCAAGGAATTTCATACTCATCATCTCAAACATCTGGCTGATTGCATAAATGCACTTGGTGAACCTATTTCAGAGCGAGTTCTCACTCTAACCCTTTTCAGTGGACTTAAAGCCAGGTTTCATGAAGCCATCAACCGCCTTGAAACTTTCCAGACTCAAGGAAAGGATTTTGATGACAAGTTGGCAAAAAATGCATCCGAACTGGCAGCAACGACAGCACGGCTAGCCCGCCTGGAAGCTCTCCTAGCAAATCAAGCAGGAGCAAATGCTGGAGCAGCTGCTGGAAACGCTGATGCAGCCAATGCTGCTGCTGCAGCTGGTGCCACCTTGGAAGCCCCAGCCAACAATGCCACTGCCCAATCCTACTCACTGACACTGGAGAAGGCTATTCATGAGCTTATTCTGGCAGAAGAAAAGTACGTGAAAGGAAATGGCGGAGAATCCGCCCTCGCAGCCAAGTATCAAGGGCAGAGAAAAAAAAGGTTTGGATCATATGGTACTGGTGGAAATTATGGACAAGGACACATGGCTGGTTTTGGACATCGACCTCACAGTCAACCAGTTGGCCACCCTCGACCATATGTGCACACAGAAGAACGCACATGTTGGGGATGCAAGAGACCAGGTCATGTTCAAAAGGACTGCCCTCACCACAGACCCTACTTCAACCAACCTTGAGCCAATCACCAAGCTTTCCTTGTCGCTGAAGCAGAAGAGGCTGCCAACACTATAGTGTCTAACCTCATCTCTTCTGTTGCAGCCATGCTCTCAAGTTTTTAAAGCAAACAAAGGTTCAGCCATTCAGATGCTAAAATGGAGACGATCCCCACATCATCACAAGATGCGCTCATTCAAAAACTCCTCAACAACAAGTCGGCCAACTCAGAAGCCGTGGCGATGGCCAATGACCAACTCTCTCTGGAGGAGCTGGCTTTCTGCTCCATCAACAGTGCCTTTCTTCTTGCAGCCGGGGACTTGGCCTGGATCATTGACTCTGGCTGCACCAAACACATGACTTGCAAGAAGGACTGGTACACCGACTGCACATCCTTTGCAACTCCAAGACCAGTCAGAATTGGAGACGGGTGCATTATCCCAGCATATGGTGAAGGTTCAGTTCGAGTTGGCATCTCCCTCGAAGGCAAGACAACAACGCGGATCCTTACAAATGTTCTCTACATTCCCGATCTGGCGGCAAATCTTCTCTCAGTCACAAGGATGAATGAAAAAGGACTGCAAGTGATTTTCTACGTTGACAAAAACTGCCGCATCTTCAATGGGAAATCCCTGGTCAGTGTAGCCATGAGGACAGGCAATCTCACGGTTGAGGTATGGTTAATCACGTGATTTTTTACACTGTTTGTTTTGTGTCTTAACATATGTTCCAATAAGTAGCTTCCGTGAAAGTGCAGTACATGGAAGCATTTCTTGTTCACCAATAGTTCAATGTACATTGCCTTTTGGTTCTCCCCTTTTAATAAGAGTTAGAAATATTGAAACATATACATTACAGGTCTGTTAAGAGTTTGGAAAGTGGTACATTGTGTGTCTAGTCATGCGTTCTGCAATGAAGAAACCTTATTTATCATTATCCATCGTTGCGGGGCAGTTTTTTACTTTCGAGTGAACAGAGAGTCAAGCCACTTCCCCGACCCCCCCCCCCCCCCCCCCAAACCACGCGAGTGTATTGTGCGAGTGTATTGGGATGTGTATTTGGTGGGGAAATTTGGCCGCTACATCAAGATTTGGTGGGGAAATTTGGCCGCAACGTTCAAGATTTTCTCAGCATCCACAATTACAACCGACTCTTCATACGTGATTGCGCCCGGGTTTCAGCGCCTCTCTTCGATCTCACTCAAAAAGAAAAACAAGTGGTGGTGGGGAGACAACAAACAAGAAGCATTTACCACTTTGCGGAGGGCTCTAACATCGGCGTGAGTCCGACGATAGGCTCATCTAACAGTCGACCACATCATGGATACGGACGCCTCCGGCCGAGCCATCAATGCGGTCCTCCTACAAGACTATGGCAACAGAGAGCAACCGGTTGCATACATATCACAAAAGCTGCAGGGACCAGAACTTAACTACGCCGTATACGAGAGCGAGCTGCTTGCGTTCATACACGCATTTAAGGCATGGTGGTGTTGTCTTGAATGCCGACGATGTGTCGTACGCACCGACCACCATGTTGTGAACCGAGGGGCACCCAGCGTGACGATCACACGCCAAGTCTTCAGAATAAACCTCCCACCCTTGACCCCTTGGTGTGTGGGCTAATCCTTGAGATCTTGCACAACCTCTCCTAGTAGCAAGACCACTGCTAGTGACCGAGGTTTGCACCGTGCAACTCTCCCGGCGGCGTTTGCACCAAGGTGCGTTGCGAAAGACCTCTATGATCGAATGGATATGTGCAAGGCGATGCTTGGAAACAAGGAGAGTTGGGCAAAAAATTAGTCCTTAGACTTGATAGATTAGAACAAGGCAATGTACAGAGCCTTTGGGTAAGTTTGGCATGCCTAGAACAATCCCTAGGCTTCCTTATGTACCAGCCTCTATAAGCCAGCCAAAATCCCCTCGGCAGTCCGAAGCCTTCTGCTAAGATACACTCATGCAAATAACACATGCATCATGTATTACGCGCCGCGAGCTTTCCACCGTACTAAAGAACGCCTCAATCTGTGGAGAAATGACTAAGTTATGGCTGTTTGAGTCCTCCACGTGTGACGGCCGCTAGCACCACCGCCTGTGGAGGTCACGGCCGCCCGGAGCGCCCTTGCTTGCAAATGCAGGTCCAGCCGCCATCCCGAAGTGCCCATGGATCCCAATGAACCTTGCCTCATTGGCCAAGCATCCATCCAGGGGTGCTTCGGCTCCAGTGAGCGAGAAAGGCGTTCCGCCGTGCTCGAGGTCGAACCGGTCCGTCTCCTGTTTTTTGGGTGTGCGCCTCCCACCTTTGCACGGCTGTATCTTTCTCGTCCCTGCACCGAATGACCCAATTCCTGGGTCTATTTTACATAGTTTTTCACTTAGAAGACAATGAGAGCATTAAAACATGCATTTGAAAAGAGCATGAAGACTTAATCACCGCCTTTACCGGCGGCTTCCACAACAGAACCCCCCCTCCAAGGGCGCACCTGTTGGCGGTTGGTGTGGCAAAACACGCCGACGGGAGAGTACCACCGGGAGGTGATCTCCTTGACCGTGCGACAGATGCAAGCGAGAGAAGAAAAAGAAAAAAACGAGGGGGAAAGGTCGCGATGGTATTCATCGGTCGCGACAACCGGATGGCCGGCAGGGTCGGCCCCGGCTGAAATGTTTAGACGTACTCTCCGAGACAGGAGAGCAAATTGATGTGCCACCATCTATTTCTTTTAATTGGGTGTGGGAGGAACAGTGGCACGTGATGTGCAAACAAACATGTGCACATGTGCGAGCGGCACATGTGCGAATCAGTTTGTGACGCGATGACGCCACCGGCAAGTCACGCAAGTCATCAGGTATTTCCACGACACGGCCTAGCCAATGCACCAATCTACCAAGCCGCGTTCATGTGTGACTCGCCACCAAATCACATCGCGTTTGTTTTTCTTGTCGCGTAGCGTGACCCCAAAAGTGAGTGTCCGCGGTTTTTTTACCACAACAAGCATAAAAGTTTTTTTGTGTGTCTTTTTGTATGTGAGTCAGCCTTAGGTGGTAACTACTACCATGTGAGGGTTGTGGGTGGATAGTACAGCACCACCAAGGCACCTCCAATGGTGTAAACAAGTTCCAACTCACCATGGGAGTGAGACCTGCGCCCCAGACTAAGTTTTGTTATTTTTCTTGTGTGCTTCTAAGTGTCTGCGTGTATCATAGTGTGCCGAATATATGAGGCACTTGTCTCTCGTGAGTTTAACTAAGGATTTTCGTTAGTGTTCCTTCTAGATTTCACCAAGACCCTCATTTTGCAGCAGTGTCATTCATTCCATACTTCACCGTTGATGCCGAAACTTTCATAGAGTATTCTACAACTCCTAAGCTTTCCAACGAGCCACCTCACGCTTCCTAAGATAGCCCTTTCAGTGCCTCACAAATTTTATTGATCAAACGGCCGAGTCTATGTCCAGGATTTCCAGAAAATCACCGAGATCCCAGTTTTGAGTTTGAGCCTTTGCCGCGGACCTTTTTTTCCATATTTGAGCAAGCTGCAGCTGGTGGAACACGTTAGAATTCTCCAACAGCACCGTCCCGGTGCGCTCCTGGTACGCTCGGAGGACCGAGTTGACAGCACGGCCTCTGTGGAAATCAGCTTCGAGGACCGAGCAGTTAAGCTCAGGCCCATGTTTGAGCCATTGCACCAGGTAATCCCACCCATTACCACGCTGTCCAAGAATCTTCTCCACCACGTACTCCTCTTCACCCTCCACCAAGACTTGTGGAGGAGGAGCATGTCCTCGAGCAGCAAACTGTGCATCCGGCTCCTTGTAGGCCTTGAGAAGGGAAGCATGGAACACGGGATGGATCCCGTAGTGTTCCGTCAGTTCCAACTTGTAGCTCACCGCGGACCGCTTCTCATTGACCACAAAAGGGCCCACCCACAGAGGCTTGAGCTTGGCGCTGCCCACCCCCGCTACCTTCAGATTACACGAGCTGAGTAGCACCTTTTGTCCCACCGAGAACTCCTCAGCTGTCCGGTGCTTGTCCACTTGCCGCTTCATCTGCTGCTGCGCCTTGTGAAGCGCATCTCGTACGCCGCGCCACACATTTGTGAAATCACTTGTAATCTGATGTATAACGGGTAGGTCCGACCCAGTTGCCATGTCTAAGGGACATGTAGGCTGCACCCCGTACACTACCTCAAAGGGAGACCGTCCCGTAGAGGCATGCATTGCTGCGTTGTAGGCAAACTCAGCCAGCGGGAGCTTGCATTCCCATCCCTCACCATCCGGCTCCAAGATTCCCCACAGCGGCTGTTCCATGGTCTGATTGATGCGCTCAGTTTGGCCATCCGTTTGGGGGTGGTAGGCCGATGAAAGAGCTGTATGGGTGCCTAGCTTCTTCAAGAGTTATTCCCAAAATCAGGAGGTAAAGTGTGACTCACGGTCCAAAACCATGCACCTCGGCACCCCGTGAAGTTTGATGACTTGTTGCAAGAGGATTTGATCCGTCTCTGTTGCTGTGACCTTCTCCACACATGGAATAAAGTACGTCACTTTGCAAAACCAGTCCACCACCAGCAGCACCATTGTATTGCCCTTTGCTTTCCGTGGAAGGCCCCCACAAAGTCGACTGAGATGTCCGTCCACGGACGTTCCGGCACCGGTAGCGGCTGCACCTCACCTGGCACCTGCGCGATCCGCCACTTGATTCTTTGGCACGTGTCACAGCTTCTCACATACCCCTTGCAATCTGCTCCCATCGTCGCCCACCATTTTTGGCACGCAAGCGTTTTGATGGTCTTGTCGTGGAAACTTTTACCACTATAGTGCAAGTCGTGCGCTTCCTCCAACAACGCCTATCGTAATGACGCACTCCGCGGCACCACAATCTGATTCCCCTTTTCTCGCCGCCAATACTTGCCATTCCACTTGCACCCCTTCACCGTACTTCCGGCGAAGTCCTCGTTCTCCGCATACCTGTGTGCAAACAGGCTGCGGATGATTCGAGATCCCGCCAGCACCGTGATTGCATGCACGCCCAAATCCGAGTGATGCGCAAGCGGGTCCGTTGGGTTGATCCTCCCTAGTTTGTAATAGATCTTGTAGTCGAAGCCGCCCTCCAGTAGCTCCATCCACCGTGCTTGACAACGACTCAGGTTTGGCTGCAACTTGAGGTACTTGAGCGCGTAGTGGTCCTTGTGCACCACACACCGCCGCGCCTCAAGGTAACACCTCCATTGCTTGAAGGCCTGGACCACCGCGAGCATCTCCTTCTCATGGATCGGGTAGTTGAGCTCAACCCCTTTCAGCTTCTTGGAGTAGTACGCAATGGGCTGTAACCCCTTCCCTTGGTCCTGCATCAGCACCCCGCCGATCGCATAGTCGCTTGCGTCTTTCGCCAACACGTACTCTTTGCTCGCATCCGGATGCACCAACACCAAGGCTTGACACATGGCAGCCTTCATTGCACCAAATTCTTGCCCCTCTTTTGTACCCTACTCCCATTGGTACCCCTTCTTGAGCAATTCCGTCAAGGGTGCTCCCATTGCCGCATACCCCCGGATAAACCTCCGCTAGTAGTTTGTAAAACCCAGAAAAACCTGGATGTCACGTACGCACGTCGGCTCTGGCCACTCCTTCACTACATCCAACTTTTTGGATCCATGCGGATTTCCCTCCCGCTAGCAATGTGCCCTAGGAACTCCACCTCTTTCTTGGCAAATTCACACTTGCTGAGCTTGGCAAATAGCTGCTCTTTTCTCAGCACTTCCATCACTGTCCGCATGTGCCTTTGGTGCTCCTCCATCGTCCGCAAGTAGACAAGGATGTCGTCGAGGAACACGACCACGAACTGGTCCAAGTAAGGATGGAACACTTGCTGAGCTTGGCAAATAGCTGCTCTTTTCTCAGCACTTCCATCACTGTCCGCACGTGCCTTTGGTGCTCCTCCATCGTCCGCAAGTAGACAAGGATGTCGTCGAGGAACACGACCACGAACTGGTCCAAGTAAGGATGGAACACCCGGTTTATCAGAGCCATGAACGTAGTAGGAGCATTCGTTAGCCCAAAAGGCATCATGAGATACTCAGAGTGTCCATAGCGCGTCCGAAATGCGGTTTTTTTCCACATCCTCCTCCACAATGAGGATTTGGTGATGCCCCGACTTCAAGTCTAGTTTGCTGAGGACGCGTGCGCCTCGTAGCTGGTCGAACAACTCCTCGGCCCATGGAAACGGGTAGCAGTTCTTCACCGTGATGTTGTTGAGTGCCCGGTAGTCCACGCACATCCGCAGCTCTCCTGGTTCCTTCTTGAGAAACAGCACCGGTGCTGCATATGGAGACACCGATGGTCGAATAAAGCCTTGGTCCACCAACTCCCCCAATTGCTTCTTGATCTCCGCAAGCTCCGTGTCGCTCATGTGGTTGTAAGACCGCACCGCTGGTGACGACCCTAGCACCACCTCGATCTTGTGGTCAATTTCGCGCCACGGCGGCAATGCCTCTGGCAACTCCTCCGGGAAAATGTCCCAAAACTCCTTGACCACCTCTCCAACGCCGGGAGGTAACTCTCGAGCTCCTGCGCCTTCCACCCGCTGCCCCTCCACTGCTTCAACCGCTGTAATCTACTACTTTGCTGCTTGTTGTGGACGTACCCGTCCCAAGTAAACCTGGCTACCCTTGCGCTCGTATCGCTTTACTTGCTGTAGGGTGATGACGCGCAGCTGCTTCCCCGCTTCCAACGGTCCGACTCCTTCCCCTCAACCCGCCACAATGGCATAATGAGACTTTTTCTGTCCGCCTTCACGCCCACACGGTTGCACCTCCAATTGACCTCCAGATTCCAGGCATGCAACCAATCCCGGCTGATCAAGAAATCGTAATCATCCATAGGTCAGGTGTGGAATTCCATGTGGCACACCAACTCACCCATATGGACCATGTCTACCGCACTCCACCACCCCCGACACCTCCCGAGCCTTGGCTGACGTCCCTGGCTGTCGTGCGAGCTCCAAACTCATTGCCAATCTGTTGTTAAAGAAGCTATGGCCCACGCCGCCATCCAACAGCCCGTGTAGCTTCCTACGACCCTTGAAACTCCCCTCCAGAATCTCAAGAACCAGCTCCAGGACGATCCCTGGAAACTGCCGCATCTCACCTTCATTCCGCAATAGCACTTAAGGCACCTCCTTAATCGGCAAAAACTTTTCAGGGCTGGTGCCGTCCTTTGCGGGCGAAAGACTTGCAACAGTAGGTCATCCCCTCCTAAATGCTACTGCCCGTTTCCCTGCTGTGCCTTGCGCTTGGGGCAATCCTACTTGCGATGACCCTCCTCACCACAAACCGAGCACTTACCTCTCAGTCCTTTCTGTCCGCCCACACCCCGCTTTCCGGCTTGGATTGCATCCACTTCCATGGGCACAGCCTGACCCGGCTGCACCACCCATGGTTGTGTTGCATAGCTGGTCCGGCATGCATTGTAGTTTATTGCTTCGATGCGCTCCGCCACCGAGACCAACTCCGCAAAGGTCCGCAACCCGAGCACTGCGAGTTCAGGTTGGACGTGCGGCTTCAGGCCGTCATGGTAGCGGTCATATGGATCCGCGTCCAAGAGGTCGTCGATCTGTGCCGCCAAATTCATGAAGCGTGTGTTGTAGTCCTGTACTGACGCGCATTGCTTGACGTGCCTGATCTTGTCACGTCCGACTCGGCTACCATTGAGGAGGTCGAAACGTGTTTGGAGCATAATCTCAAACTGTTCCCACGTCTCTGGCTTCTCCGTCAACGCCTGTGCACCGCGCTGCACTTCCCGCCCCAGCGGTAGACTGAGCAATGGCTGAAGCCATTGCCTGGCCCCCAGCCCATCCGGCAACCTAGCAACGTTCCATCCGCACAATGCCGACCACCACTGCAGCGCCATTCCCGAGAGTAGCATAGGAGCATAGTCTAGTCTCGTGGCATCTTCTCCCAAAGGTACGCCCAGCGTCGTGAAGTACGAGTTCACCATGAAGAGCCACTCGTGCGCATTGCCTTTGCCAGTGTAGAACTCGGGCTCCTTCGGCTTGGGCCGCCAAAAGGCAGGTGCAAATGCCAATGCGACACCCCTTGGAGCACTGCTCCCTTGGCCAACGTACCTCGCCTCAACCTCCGCACGCAGCTCCTGGTTCTCTTGGCGTAACTTGTCGAGAGCACGCCGGATCTCCTCCATGAGGTACGCCTGGTCATATGCCATGGCTGCCATGCTTCCAGTTGTAACAAACAAACTATGGCCAACGCAATTGTGGCAAATCCGCTGCCTCCCTTGGGTGTGAGCAGAACCGAGCGAATATTCCCGTGGCTCCGATACCAAATGTGAACCGAGGGGAGCCCGGCGTGACTGTCACATGCCAAGTCCTTTGGATGAATCTCCTACCCTTGACCCCTTGGTGTGTGGGCCAATCCTTGAGATCTTGCATGACCCTCTCCTAGCAGCAAGACTGCTGCTAGTGACCGAGGTTCCCGCTGTGCGACTCTCCCGGCGGCGTTTGCACCAAGGTGCGTTGCGTAAGACTTGTAGGATCAAATGGACTTGTGCAAGGTGATGCTTGGAGAACAAGGAGATTTGGCCAAAAAATAATCCTTAGACTTCATAGATCAGAACAAGGCAATGTACAGAGTCTCTGGGTAAAATTGGCATACCTAGAACAACCCCTGGGCTTCCTTATGTACCAACCTGTATGAGCTAGCCGAAATCCCCTCGGCACTTGGAAGCCTTTTGTTGACCTGCAATCATGCAAATAACACATTCACCATGCAGTACACGCCACGAGCTTTCCAACGCACCAAAGAACGCCTCAATCTGCAAAGAAACAGCTAAGTTTTGGGCCTTTGAGTCCTCCACGTGTGCCGGCCGCTGGCAGCACAACCTGTGGAGGTCACGGCTGCCTGAAGCGCCCTTGCTTGAAAATGCAGCTCCAGCAGTCATCCGGAAGCGTCCATGGACTGTAATGAACCTTGCCTCATTGGCTAAGCATCCATCCAGGGGCGTTTTCACTCCAGTGGACGATAAAGTCGTTCTGCCGTGCTCGAGGTCGAACTGATCCGTCTCCTGTTTTTTGGGTGTGCGCCTCCCACCTGTGGACGGCTGTATCTTTCTCGCCCCTGCACTGAATGACCCAGTTCATGGGTCAATTTCACACGATTTTTCACGTAAAAGACAATGTGAGCATAAAAACATGCATTTGACATGAGCATGATAACGTAATCAGCGCCTTCACCAGCCGCTCCGATACACATGTTTTGACAACTTTTGAGACACACTCGAACCTGAGTCGATGTCAAAACTAATGGATGGAGTTCCTTGAATCTGGATTTTACTACGATATTGAGTACCAGCTGGGAAAAATGAACCCAGCAGATGTGCTGAGTTGCCAACCAGAACTGGTGGCTTAAGCAGCACCACTTATGTTGCAACGACATCCGTATCTTGAGCAGTTGTTCACACACGGCTACGAACAGCATGGCGGATATGAGAAGGCAAAATTCTGATACGACGCACCCTATAGTTCGTCAACATTGACTCGCGGGGTGGTTCTTCCCCGAAACGATGAAATTCGCCGCATGCTGCTCGAAGACTGCCACGAAACCTGTCAAGGTGGACATTTTGGAGAACACAAGACGTTGAAGAAGCTGGCAAAGCACTACGGGTGGGACAAACTTCAAACCGGAGTGGCAAAATTTTGCAAATTCTGCAACACCTTTCAATAACAAAAATCCCATCGCACACGGCCAGCCCGACTTCTGAAGCCACTCCCCATTCCAACGGAACAGTGGACAGACCTCTCCATGGACTTCGTCACTAGATTACCGGTCAGACCCGAGGGATGTGATGTTATCCTCATGGTTGTCATCAGGTTTTCAAAAATTTCCCATTTGAATCCGACATCGATCATTATCACCACAAAAGGAACAGCTAGGCTGTCTTAGAACAACATCATATGGTTACACGGGGTGTGGAGAACCATCACGAGCAACAAGGATCGTCGATTTACCAGCTGTTTTTGGTACAAACTAATGACTTGCTATGGTAGTTGGATCCACCTTTCAACAGTGTTCCACCCTCAAACCTACGGCCAAACAGAGCGGACCAATCAGATGCTCGAAAAACTTCTCTCAACATTATAGAAATCTCACATGGACGGAGAAGGCACAAAAACTCTGGAGCACCGGAATCAAATGCATTATGTGATCTCCACTGCAGCAGGTACAACTCCGTTCGAAGTGGTGTATTGCAAACTTCCTCCCACGCCCGTCGGACTACATAGCCAAAGGAGCATTCTCACGGTTGATGTTCTCGCGGTTGATGTTCAACACCGTGACCATTTGCAAAGAAACATGGCACACTCAAGAATGCACAAGCAGCGATGGAACAAACAGCAGACTGATATCGTAATGACGATGTGTTTGCCATAGGCGACACCGTTCTCCTCAGTTCAACAAACATCAAACTCCGTGAAGCTGACTGTTTGAACCTCAAACTCCAGAGGTTGGGACCGTTCGAGATCAAGCGCATGCAAAACCCCGTGGTTGCACGACCAAAACTCCCAGAAACTATGCAAGTTCACCTTGTGTTCCATATCTGCAAACTCAAGCACTACTAAGACCACGGTGAGAACTTCCTCATCAGGGATGTGCCTCCCCATGCACCCGTGCAAGTGGATGTGGACACGGAGTACGTCATCGAGGATATTCTTAGCCATCTTCGACGTAGCAAAACGATAGAATACTTTGTCAAGTGGCATGGGTATGATGCCACGCATAAGAGCTTGAAACCCTATGACAACCTCCAAGACGTTGATCATCTGATTGGCGGATACTACCGCCATCACCGGCCCACATCTTTGCATGCGCCGGGACGTCACGACCACAAGGGAGAGAAGTGTTACATACCAGACGCACACACTACCCTAATCTTTCCAAGTGGGCATTTCTCTCATCACAAGAATAGCCCACTGCGTAGCGAGAACCCGAATTTCACTTCAACAGCCAAGGGTCATCCGGCCAACTGCCCTCGCCCCTCGGCCATCCTTCTTGCACTTTTTGACAACTTGGACCACCTTCAAGAATCATTGACAGAAGTATCGCGACCTTTTGGTAGACTTCTTGTCGCATCGACAGATACTGAGATTTATAAAGATGCATCTTGTATCTTAATCGTCGATCTTATAAGTCCCCTGATTCCTCGACGGAGCTTTTCCATCCGACCATTCAAGACGCGACTCCACACGTGCCGCTCCATAATCGGCTATAGGACCCTGATTTTGTCTCATTTGTAACTCGACACTTGTATACATATGTATATGTATATATGCATTCATGTATATATATATATATATGTATATGTATATGTATATGTATATGTATATGTATATGTATATGTATATGTATATGTATATGTATATGTATATGTATATGTATATGTATATGTATATGTATATGTAT